>ML677084.1:22813865-22914106 GCA_007922155.1 Mesoclemmys tuberculata | reverse complement strand
TTGCAGGGTCAACAGTAGGGGGAGGCATGCTGGGAGGGGACTGGGCCTAGGGGCTGATTGTAAATCCAGCCTTTTGAGGGAAAATCTCAGCATTTCACAGACAGAATCCTGTTTGGAAAAGCCACCTTCACTGTGAATACACTGGACCTTTTAAAGGCCAAGATGGGTTTTAGCCAAACTTATCACTTCCAGTTGTCTGAGGCTGAGCACAAGTACGTTACAGCAATGTCTATATGGCATGCAAGCTGAATCCAACCCCAAACAAATGGGTACTGTGATCCAGAGAAATCCTACCACTGACACTTACTGTGCAGCCTTCTTAATCTTTGTGTAATTTGTGATTGGGGTGGGGTTGCTGAATGCACCCCTCGGCCTGGTTGGTGTATGTGTCTGGGATAGGAGATGCTGACTTCCCCTTTAGCCTAACTGAAGGATAGAAATTCTTTTTTGGCCTCTCCCCTTGTCTGAGGGAGGTGGCCAGTCTGGTTCTCAGAGGTTGGCTCTTTCGGGAACCCTCCCTCCCAAATGAGTTCAGATAAGCTAATGCCTTTCCCCAGCACTAAATCTACACTGAAAAAAGTTATGCATTAACTGCCATTTGAATTTTTAAATTGTCACGCCAAATGTGTCTGTCTCCTTTGTTTCCACAAATGTTCTAATGGACAAGTAAATAGATAGGAATGTTTGTTGAAAAAATGAATCATCCAAAAATAATGGCTAATAGTCCCAGGAAGAGAATTTCAATTTCCTAATCTCCAGTATTCCATCTGATTTTAGCCAGTATTGCCATCTCTTGCAGGTTCCACAATATCTTGTGTTTATTTTTTGAACTCCCAACTCCTGGAGTCATTTGATTAGGAGAAAAAATTATCTTTTGTTTATTTGTTTTTTAAGTTTCTAGCCCTCATGGCTGTGGAGAAAAACATGAAAATGTGGCTCCAAAATCAGAAGGCCAAGAAAAAGAACCCTATATATGTATTTAAAGTTTCATGATTTTTAAACCAATCTCATGATATTTTGGTGGCTGACTTATGATTTTTGAATGTTTATGATTGGCATACTGTATTATACTCAACCAGTCAGGGAATGGGAACAGCACCATTTAGCTTAAACCTCCAATCAAAACAGCTTGAGTTTTGAATAGCAGAACAAGCTCACCCAAAGAAGCAATCACTGGATAATTCTGAGCAACAAAGTCATGCAACAGTGATCTATTCATGGATCACTCTCAAACAGAAGAAAAGTTCTAAATTCAACTAATCATGTTTCTTCTGGGAATTATTCATCCAGTTCTATTAGCACGGACAGTGACTGGCCTGCTTAGCTGGGTTACTCCTGGAGTGGGGAAGGGTCAGAATGACTCCCATGTCTTTGTTACTTATTGAGGGCTAAGGGGACATTGCACGCACACGCTCACATTCAAAGTGGGCTCGGGGCACTCAGTACAGCATGACCTAAAATATTCCTCTTTTATCTCTTTCAAGTTTGGGGAGATCCTGCTAATTTTGAGCAACTGGCTAACACTCTGCTTAGAAGCCCCAGCATACACCAGAGTAGGAAAGCCCTAGCCACTACCAACACCCAGCTGGAGATGAAGCTGCTGCCCTCTAGGAGCCAGGTACAGTAACTGCTGCTTTCTAAATTATATTGGAGTGGGGACATGTTGGGGTGGTTGTTGTTTATATTTTACATCCTAAGTGGTCACCAAATATTCATATTTTTAAAAAAAGAAATAGAAAACAGACTCGCTACAGTTAGCTAATGATCTGACCCATCCCTTTTGCCACGCTACCCAAGACGTTTTGAAGACATTTATTTCCAGGGAATTAATTTTTTTAAACCAAACCCTGTGCCAATCTGCAGTAAATTTCTACAGCATAACAAAACATTGCACTTTACCCCAGGGGTTGCAGTGGTATTTGGGATTGTTATTGCAGGATACTATAGGTACTTTTTGGATTAGATAAGAGAACAGAAGCCCAACCATCCCTGTGCGTTGTTGTTAATCATAGTAAGGGGATTTTTTTAGATTTTTTTTTTTTTTTTGCTTTATAATTTGAATGGTGATCCCTTTCTGAACTGAAACCATCATCTCTGGGAATTTTCACTCAAACTTCGTTTTGTCCTCAACACCAGAACCTATTTTTTTAGGGCAATTATCTTATCTCTGCTTGTTTTGCCATTACATCTTATGCAGCAGCTCTAGTCTCTCTCCTGCTCAGTAGCATGTCTGCATGTGTCTCTCCTTTCCTCTTAGTTGTCTTTCTGTCAGACTTCCTCTATTTCTTCATCATCAGCTGCCTGTCTGCCTATGTCTCTTATTTCTTCCTCCTCAGTATTCTGTCCATTTGTCATTTTTCCTTTCCTTCTCAGTAGTCTCTACCTCTTTTTCTCCCACATCTTCTCTGGTTCTCATTTTTCCCTTCTTTTGCTCTCATTTTCCCCCCTAGTATTGGAACTTCTTTCTTTTATTCTGCCCCCATCCTCCCCCATACCTACCCACCCACCCTTTATAGTGCTGTTATCTGTGATTTTGGCAAAGAGCACATTTATTGGGGAGGAATATCCCCATGGCAACGCAGCAGATGGTGACTTTTGATTAGCTTGGCTTCCCCCCCACCCCCTGACTGCCAAATCACAATCCGTCTTTGAAATTAAATCAGGCTGCGATAGCATCAGTTGTTCTGGAGAGGGGACGAGAGAGAAACGAGACTGAAGTATTACAGCAGGAGCCAGGATGTAATGCAAATTTGTGTTTTTTATCCCTGGCAATAAAAATCCCTGTTTGTTCTGGGAGCTGAAGGAACCACAAGAGTGAGAATAATAAAATAAAAAGTAAGATTAAAAAAATGCTAGCACCACATGCGGGTTCCTCACACCTATGTTCACGTTGGCGTGTTTGTCTTCAGTACCACTGATGTCATTCATCGTTGACTCACCTAGTGCTGCTGGGCCTAATCCTGCTTCTGTTTAAATGCTGTGGGGATTCTTCTCATGCAACTCAAAACACAGGCCAGAAACACTCCATTACAGAGTGATTAGAACCTCAGCCTGCTGGCGTGGTGTGTTCAGTGTGCTCTGATCAAAATAGTCCATAAGCATTGTGTTTATGGAACATTTCTCCTCAGAGGTCAAGGTGTTGTGAGGAATTTAGGGGGCAGGTGCTGCCTGGGAGACATTCAACAAGAGCCTGGGCAAAAGCCCTTTTCTGGGCACAGTGGGAGGATACCAGATTGATAGCTGGGAGTGATGCAGGGAATTATTTATTTATATGAGAGCAGTGTCCAAAGTAGGAAGAGAAAGATCAGGCAACTCCAGGGAATGCTGAGCAGAAGGAAAGTGAGGCGCACCACTAGGACGTCAGCATAGATTTGAGGTCAGAAGCAGAGCACAGGGTGAGACGGGAAGGACAGGGAGCTCATAATACTATATTGTAGTGCATGTCTGAGCTAGGCACAGAGTATGAAGAGATGAGGGACATGGGAAAGGAGGGGAACTCCTGTAACGCTGCAAGGCAGGGCAGCCATGGCACTGGAGAGATGGAAATGCAGACATTTGAAGAAAAACAGTGCAGGACTTCCTTTAAAACTTCAGAAGTGCTGGTGGGTTCCTGTGCTCTGAGGGGAACAAAAGTGAATAAGGGTGTATGTTAATCATGGCTAAAGAGAAAAGGAAGGTTGTAAGATGAACTGAGCTGAACAGGGAAAGTGACTAATGAGCCAACAGCCTCATGGGAAGAGGAGAGTGTGCTGGAAATTGGCTCAAAGGGATGTGTCTCAGACCACCCATAGCAAAGTTGCTGCTGATTTTTACTGAACTTCCCCATGTAGGTGTTAGAAAATGGTAGCCAGGTCTTCCTGTCCTTTGAGGGAGTAGGCTCTGTCCCAAACGTGCAGCAGGAATAATGGGTCAAATTCAATCCTAGTGTGACTCCACTGAATCGGATGGTGTTACGGCAGAGATGAATCTGGCCCAATATGCTGATGAGAATCTAGCACCTTGCTTACTCAAGTTATATCAGTTATGTTCTGGTTATGAGCTAGACTCAACTCACACTGAGTTGCTGCTGGAGACACTGGGGTCTGTGTCACTGAGATCCTCTTTGACCTTTCAAAAGGCACCATAGGATCTTTAACTTCCCCCTGAACAGAGACCCTGGCTTAACATCTCATACAAAAGATGGTGCCATTAATGGTGCAGAACTGTCCTGCTGCCTCTCTTCTGTGAGAGCATCAGGGAGGAGCTGAAGCTCACATGGCATTCAGCTCTATAGCCCTCTTACCCAGAGGGTAAGCCTATGTCCCAGTGAGGCAGTCCTGTCCCTTGTATAGGAGAAATAAATCAGACATTTCCACTTCTTCCTGTATGTTCCTTCCAACAAGAGGCATATGCTCCCGTATTGTCTATAAGCAAAGTGCATACATTATCCACAGAGCTAGACAAGAACATTTAATAACTTCCCTGTTATAGCGAATACTCCAATTGATTCTATAGACTTTAATGAAGCAGTCCCGGCCCTGACTAAGCACACTGGCCCGCTGATAAATGCTGTGCCAGGTGCTGTTACATTTGTTAGACAGCTCAGCTGATGGGAGTATTAGGTACATCTTATGTTAATTCTGATGTGTTTTTTGAAACGGCTTTTAGAAGAATATAAGGTCAGGCACAGGAGTTGAACTAGCTAGTATCAGAGTAGAAGCTGATAGCAGAAAGATAACTAAGGGCCTATTCATTCCCCCAGAAACATACATATTGAGGGACTTGCAGATAATATAGCCCTTGGCTGTGCACATCTATAGCAGTGTGAATATATGCTTGTGGAAAGTATACAAAAAACAGCTGTGAATATGGCTGAATCAAAATTCACTTTAAAACTTGAGTGATTATTCATGGGACATTTTGACTCACCATTCACTCAGCTTCACTAATAACCTGTGCTTGTGTTTCATACAAGGATTTGTACCCACCAACCCCAGCTTCTCCACCTGTTTGCACTGGCTTCCCCTTGTCCTCAATTCATATTCTCATCTTTTTGCCTTCAAAGCCCTACATAATTCCACCACTATCTGTCTCCCTCTGCATCGCTTGCTGCATCACCTTCATCTCCCTTACTTCGTCCAACCTTCTCTCTTGACAATTCACTGTTGGTAGTCTTCACACAGACCTTCGTTCATGCTGACACTTCTACCTGGAGTGGACAGCCTCCAGAGCGCCTACCCTCCCTCCATCCTTCCCACTCCTTCAGAACTGCCTTCTTCTTTCCATACACCACCCCATCATAATATGCTCCCTTTCCACAGACTGGCCCCTTTTCTGTGTTTGCTCTTCCCTCTTGTAATGAGATGTCCCAGCTCGGACCTCTCTTAGCCCACAGGAGCAGGGACTGAGAGCTCATCAACTGCACAACCATCTCAGTATTGTAGTAAGAATGTGGCATATGTGGGGCTGCAGCCTATGTGTATTTATCCAGCCATGCAAAAGAAACACATTGTGATACCATGTCACAGTGTTTGTATCTTCATGGGTTGACATTACCTCATCATTTGTCACCAGACCAAAACAGTATCAGAACTATTTAATTTCCTGCAACTCTCAGGATGGTGCCATGAAAACTGAGACTTTCCTCAAGTCTTGGGCAGCAACAATTATTGTGACTTCACAATCACTTCCATGCCATCAGACTGTGATATTGCAAACACATAATTATGATTGTGCCGCAGGCTCCATCTGAAAGGAGCAGGCAGAGAGAAGAATTTCTGTTCTTCTATCTCGACACAAACCCTGCAAACTCCGACTGCAAAGGGATGCTAAGCAGTTAGGAGCAGGAGCCTTGGAGCTGATTCTGATCCCACCCACGATGAGTAAATGGGATCAGAATAGGGCCCCTGGTTGTTATACTGTCCGTAAACAGCCCAGACTTCCCAGGCTGTCTTTGGGGAACCCTTACTGGAGGTCTGTGGACAGTTGGCTGGTCTTATGGTGCTGGCTGCTCTTCCTTATTTCCAGCTGCTTCTTACAGGCGTTTTCTCCGCAGTGATGAGCCTGGACGCTGCAAACACAGAAGAGGAGCCAGCCTTGCTGCATTCTTTTAGGCATTGCCCTATACAGGGGAGCAGGAGCCGCCAGAGGTAGTACCCAGAGCTGCCAACCGTTGGCAGGGAGCAGAGGAGAGGGACCTAAGTAGCTGGGGTGAAGGGGGCAAACAGAACAGATGGGACGGGGAGATGAAGTGAAGAGCTACGTCTTGATTCAAACTTTCCAAAAGGGACAAAACTTTATTACTTTGCCACCTAAACAATTTCTCTGTTTTTCTATGTAAATAATGGTTGTAGTTGTCACACGGGATGTTTCGTGATCACGACTGGGAGGAGAACTGGTCCCTGCAATTTTGAGTGGGAGAAGAGGTATCTTGCTGCTAAGATGTGGTCCACACTATAAGAATCCCTGATCTGCCATCACTATGCAGATGATAATACTTAAAATGGCCTGGAATGGAAACGTATCTGTGTAGAGGTTCGTTAGCTGGTTCTAGCAGGAAATCTTAAGTTAAATACCCAGCAAAGAATAAAAAACACTGCAACAATCCTCTCAATAGGACATTCATGTCAGCTAGATCTAGCATCTGTCCCTAGATGGGGAACCCCTTCGGGAGCATCCTAGGACAGGCCAGTTGCTTTTAATGCACATAAGCTCAGAAGTAGGGAGAAAAGTGGACTCTGCAGGGGAAACACACAAGTGAAGGGATCCAGCTAATGCACCCAGCTATCAGATTAGGCTGTCAGAAAATCAAACTGCTTCCATCACTGTCTAAGGAGAGACTCTTTCTTGCTGCTTAATGTGATCTCAGTCCTGCTGTTGCCAGTCCAGGGAGAGAGGGCCACTATTACTACAGTGTGCAGCAGGCTGGGAGTTTAAAATCCTATTAGGCAGAGACTAATAGTTGCAAAAAGAAAGCAGGTATCCCCTAGTGGGGATTTAAAGATGTTTAGACATAATTGGATTTTCCAAGCAGATGTCATTATTGTTAAACAGTTGCCCACTTGATATGTTCAAGTTGTTGGCTGTAATTGCTAAAATTAGCAGGTCTGCGTAGAGCAAAGGTCAGCCGGTTAATATTGTGATTTAGTGTTTTATGAAGTAATTCCAAATGCTTTAATGTATGTTTTTGTTTTTGCAGCCTACACCTCCATTAAAGTAGTTGTGGGCCTGTTAGTAAAATAATGACTCAGCCTCTCTGCAGTGGCTGCTGACGTTACTTGGCTGAGTGCATTTTAGCTGTGTTCGTTTTTGTGTTTTTCATTGAGTCTCAGCTCAGGAAGAGCCCTGCATTTTGATTTGATGCTATATTTATTTTGGGGGAAGGTTGCTTTGTTTCGGTGGGAAGCTGTCTCCCTGACCTGGCATTTGTGCCCAGAGAAGGCACTGGTGTCAGGCACACCATCTGGACATGAGAGGGAAGAGACCTGGGCTGAGTTGGTATGTTAGCAAAGTGACCTGTCTTTGGCCCCTGAGTCCCATAATAGTTGATGAGACAGTGTGTACATGTATCTTCAAGTGTAAAAGCTTCTTAAAGAGACACTGTTAACAAGGTTAGGTCCCAAAATGTAGCTTCTTTGAAGGATGATAAATCTCATTCACGCAACATGCCTGGGAGAGGAACAGATAAATATAGAAATAAACAGTGGGATAACTAGATTTATGTACAGCAGAGGGTACACTGGTTGGTCCATGATGCTTGCTCCTCCTCGCTTACTGCTGCCAAATGGCATTTAAAAGAAGCTAGAAATTAATTAATTACTTTCCTAATAGTGAGTTTCCCATGTAAACAACTGTGGTAGCTGCCACAGGGCTGTGCTGTCATTGCACATGGGAATGGAAGTGATCTGGACAATTGTGACCAGGAGCAAAGGTGCCTAACTATTTAGCTGTGGCACACTATATGAATATGTGGACATTCCGGATACTCAGTATGCAAGGTGTGTGTATATATGTGTATTATTTTTATTTAAAACCACACAAACCTCTAAAAATGTTATCTTAGAGATATAGTGGGCTTGAACCAAAATCCCAGTTTCAACTAAATCCAAACTTTGCGGGGGTTTGGAATTCAAACCTAGATGCAATTTTACAGCTTGCTGTTGTCATTGGACTTTACTCCTAAATTCTCTAGGCTGTTCAAATTCCAGGTCTGAATTTTGCATCTTAAACCAAAGTCTATGTTTTATATTGAGGCTTGAATAGCAAAATTCAGAGCTGGGTCTGGATTGGTAACATCTCGGAATTTGGGATGTTCTGACCTTGGATCTTAGTTCAGTCTGTTTAAAAAAGAGAGGGCCATATTCATGATTTTGTTCAATATTTGGGTTCAGTTTGGGGATGTATCCAGAGATTCAGGAACAAGGAGAGACGTGGTGAAAGGGCTGGAAAGAACGATAACTCCAGCAGTTGTACTTTGTACAGATCAGAGAGGGATAGATACCAGAGGGAAGAATTAGGCTTGCAATGCACTTGGGGTGTGCTGGTGTTCGACGTTCTGATATCTTCATAGTAACCATGATAAGAAGGATTCAATGGTTTATGATATAGTAAGAACACTTAGTCTATGTCTACACTAGCACTTCTGTTGGTAAAACTTCTGTCGGGCAAGGGTGTAAGAAAAACACACCCGTGACCGACATAAGTTTTACCGACAGAAGCGTCGGACAGACACTCTCCCTCCAGCATAGCTACTGCTGCTCATTGGGGATGGTTTAAGAGGTCTCTCCCATCAGCATAGAGGGGCTACCCAGGAGACCTTGCAGCAACATACCTGCAGCGGTACATCTGTGCCACCGTCAGGTCTCCAGTGTGGACGTAGTCTGTGTGTGTCTGTCATCCCATTCACAACTTCCCTGTTGGCTCCATGGGCTCACAAATTTTAACAATATTTCTTTTATAACTGTGTACGATATAAATATTCCCTGAGCCAACTTGCTTTTGGGTTTGAGCTCCTCTGAACCTAATGCCAACTCTTTTCTAAAGCCTTATCCACACTAGGCTATGTCTACACCAAGGCCTGGTCTACACTACAGACTTTTGTCAAAGTCTGCTTTTTGGGGCCAAAACAATGGTGGTGTACACATTGCAATCCCCTCCCGCCACTGACCCAACTCCTCTGATTTTACAACAAAATAAAACCCACCTCAATGAGAGGTGTGGAGCTTTTTGCGCCAAACTTGTAGCGACAACACGTCAGTGTAGGCACCGTGCTTGGTTATGTCATGGTAAATGGCTTCCAGGAAGTGTCTCACAATGCCCATCCTGACAGCTCTGGCCATCAGTTTGAACTCCATTGCCCTGCAGCCATCTGCCCCTCTCCCTTTAAAGTTCCAGGAATTTTTGAAATTCCACTTCCTGCTTGGTTGCCATGGAGAGCTCACATCGCACCAAATGCTCTCCCACTTGGAGCAAACCAGAGCTTCTGGAAATGATCAGCATTTGGGGAAAGGAAGCTTTTCAGTCCCAGCTCTGCTCCAGCTGAAGGAACTATGATACCTACAGTCAGATTTCTCATGTCATGGAGGAGAAGGGCTATGAACAGGACATACTGCAGTGCTGTGTGAAAATCAAGGAGCTGTGGCAGGGGTACCAAAAGTCTAAGGAATCAAACGATCACTCTAGTGCGGAGCCAGACTTGCCGCTTCTATAAAGAGCTGGAAGCCATCCCTGGCAGTGACCCACCTCCATCGCCAAGAGACCATGGATACCTCTCTGGGCCCAGAGGCAGAGGAAACTAGTCAACCCCGATGAAGAAGTTGTGGCCGAGGAGGTCGAGTTGGAGGACAATGAGGAGCAAGGGACCAGATCACTTGACATGGGGAACCAGGACCCTGTTCCCTACCCAGAGGGTTTGAGCCAGCCTCAGATCTTGAGCTCTGGCATGCAGGATGCAGAAGAGGGGAAAGCTTGGGTAAGTGATTTTTTTTAACTGATGCTGCTCAGTTACATGAGGTACAGCTGTCCTTTGCTTTGTTGCATTATACAGCTGGTTGAAGGGATAGAAATGCACAAAAGTAGCTGTGTTTGCATGTACTTCCCATTCCCCTGTTCAGCTGGGCAATGCAGCCAATAAATGTGTTAATGCACACCAAGATTTCACTGAAATCCTACAGAGATATCTCTAGGAAACTTTCCTGGAGGTATTTGCCAGTCCTCTGCTGGAGATTCCTTGGCAAAGCTGCTTCCCCTATTATAGGAAACTGTCCTGTGCCAATCATCAATCATTTGTGCAGGGATCAAAGCAGCACACAGGTGAGCAGCACAGGGACCCAGTTTGAAGCTGTTTCAATGGAGGAGATGCACCCCAGCATCTCTCCTTACTCTGAGGAGTGAGATATCAGCTTCTACGGCCCCCGCCTGTGGAAAATGATGGCACAATCTGAAATTTTGTCTCACTCTATTTGCACCAGTACCCTCAAACAACCACCCTTTCCCCCAGCTTGCATGCCTCTTTTCCCTGAGCACAACTCACCATGCCCTGGGTGATCATTGAGCTGTGCGCTTGCCAGGGGACAGTGAGAAGGAGGTATATTTTACAATAATGCATCAGTGCTGTTATTGCATTCACAATCGGGCTTCTGTTCATTAGTAATGGTGCTTCTACAGATGTGCCCTTGAGGGGAAGCCCCCTACACCTGCCAAGTGCCTGCAGCTGATAAGAAAATGACCACAGAGAAGCATAGAGGAGATGTTCCAAGAAAAAAAAGAAAAAAGGGCATGGAGACATACTGTGTCCAAAAATCAGAAAAATGATAGGCAGGATAGGAGGGAAAACCAGGAGCAAGTGATAGTAGGTCATGAGAACATGATAAAAGCCATGAAGGAGCAAACAGAGCTGCTAGCCCATAGATTTTACATGAATCAGAGAACTTAGCAATAAGATGTTGTAGGACATCAACACAGTGATCCACAAGGGCTGTATCATCTGCAAGCAACAGGTTCCTTATGAGGATCTCCTTCTGCTTCGTGTTAGCTCTGAACCTTGAAATGTTAAACAGACCTCCATCATGTCTAGTACTAAGACACTGTCTTGAACATCACGGAATGCATGCTGAAGCAGGAATGAGAAGTAAATATTAAACACCGTGGGAGCCTTAGTATGTAACCTATTGCTTAAATCAGCTTCTGTGCCTAGGGAGTGGGGGATAGCTAATTTGATGCCAGTTTATTAAAAGGCTCCAGAGGCAAACCTGGCAATTATAGGTTGGTAAGCCTAATTTCAATACCAGGCAAATTGGTTGAAACTATAGTGAAGAACAGAATTACCAGACACAGAGATGAACACAGTTTGTTGGGCAAAAGTCAACACTGCTTTTGTAAGGGTAAATCATGCCTCTTTCAGGAGGTCAACAAATATGGACATGGGTGATCTACTGGATCCGTCAACCTAGTCGCACATACACTGAGGGTTAGGTCATCGCAACTGTGCACTCGGGGGTATGAATTTTTCACACCACGGAGCGATGTATCTAGGTCAATCTGAATTTTAAGTGTAGACCAGGCCTAAGCCTCTTCAGGCCCACACTACCTGCTTAAAGCCTTATCTCTCAAGATCTCTGTACATAGGAAAGTTTTACCAGCTAAACCAATATAGTTATACCAGTTTAGTTATATGGCTATAAACCACCATCTGGACAATCTTATTCCAGTATAAGAGTGTCTTTTTTTAGTTTAGCTTAACCCCCTTCCCAAGTGACATAACATAAACCCAGAAAGGGCCCTTCTGTACTGGAATATGTGTTCACATAGGCAGGGCCCTTGCATAATTTTTTCGGGCCCAGTGCAAACTTGTAACTCGGGCCCCCTCCCACACACATACCCATGGGGGTTGCAGCCTGGGCTGGGCCCCCAGGCCTCTGGGCCCTGGTAAAGTGTACCCTTTTTCCCCTCATGTGGGGGCCCTGCACACAGGGAATTATACTGGTATAAGTAACTATATTGACTTAAATTTACAGCTTAGCATATACCACGTAGAAAGGACATTAGCTTTTCCTCCTCTTAGCCATTCTGACCTTGATCATCTTGGCCCTGAACCAAGCCCTTCTGCTGTGAGACCCTTCAACCTTAAGTCCATCTTTCATGTCTGTCTGTTTGCACCCAAAGCATCAGCCTTGAATCATTATGAATATTTTCAGCGAATACAGGCCTAGTCCCCTTGTCTTCTTCAAACTATATAGGCTTTTGCAATCATCATGGCTTTGAGGCCTCCACTCCTTTGATCAGTTCCGTAGCTCTTCACTGGGCTTCCTCGAGGATGTGTTCATTTCTATTCATTGTTGTTTTGTATTGCAGTAGAATCCAAAGACTGCCTTCATGTCTGGGACCCCTTCCCACTAGACTTAGCACAAACACATTTGTCTCTGAAGATAATGGACCAAATTCAGAATTGGAGTAAGTGAATTCAGTGATTCTGAATTTGACCCCATATTGTGCAAAACTGGATGCAGCGCTCTAGGTGGTGCTTCACCATCATGGCCTTGTACAATGGTATGATGATTTTGTTTGATATACTTCTCTGGATGTAATCTGATAATCTACTGTTCTCCATTATAGCTACTATGCAATGTGTTCCCAAAATTCCCTTCCATGTTGCTGACATGAATTGCTAAGTCTCCTTCATTATCAGCACATTCAATTTCCTTGTCTAGCAAGATCATCTTCTGATTTTTAAATCCTAAATGCCTCACTTCCCTTATACTCATATTATGTTCCCTCAACCATTTCCTAGTTTGCTCTCCTAATTTAAATGTTACTGGAGTTTGGGATTAGGAGGCTGGAACTTCTGAATTCTAATCCTGATAGCCACTAGCTGTGTCACTTTGCGTACATCTCATAACCTCTCTGTGTCTGTTTCCCCATCTGTAAAATGGGATTAATACTCACCTGCTCACCAGCAGGTAATGATAATTAATGAATGTGCATAAAGCACACTGAGCATTTAGTGCTTAGTATATTAAGTTTGATTAACTGACCTATTACATTTTCCTGATTAGAACTTTTTACCCTTTTAAAGAAAAGGATAACATAAGCCATCTTCAAGTCTGTTGGTGCTATGCTCATCAGTAGAGACAAATCACCTATGTATGTGCCAATGGGGCGGCTAGGTTTTTGCAGAACTCCCTTAGCAGACTGAGGTGTAAAGCATCTAGGCCTGATGAGCTGAGTTCCAAGTGTTTAGTTTTGTGAGCACAGCGGTATCTGTCCCTTGCATCCATGCACATATTCATTATTCCTCTGCTTAGTTCAACTCCTCAAATATTCCCAATATCCAGGTCTCCCCCTTGCAATTTGCAGCAGGTCCTGCAGTACCTTCTTTTTAATATAGCTGAAAGATAGCTTGTTCTTCCTAATGTTTCTCACTACCAAACGGTACTACCTGTTGTAGTAATTCCATTCTATGTTGGGGGTGGCTAACTGAACCTTGTCTTCTGTTCTCATCCATTTTTATGACAAGTTTTCTGTTAATACGTTTTTATAATATAGTCTGAATTTAGTACAAGTGAATACTGCATCCTGAAGGACTGACATTCTCTAGTTATCCATGGGATAGGTACTGTGGAAGAGCAAGTTTCTATTTGATCTTGCCAGCATGTCTCAATGTTGACAAGCACAGTCCATTTCTAGGGGTGAAAAAGCATTGCAAGCTCCATTTCAGTTCTTGGTGTCTATGTTAAGAGTATTCGTACAGCTATCACTTGTGATGTTGGACATCTGTCTGCTACATGCTACAAAGTTTCCACCAACTCATTTCACATCTGTCTCCAAAAAGCTTCCACTGGAGCCAGCTTACAACCTAGAAATGAAAGGCTCTCTCACCCATAATCAATCCCTTGGCCCATCCAGTGCCCCTGTACTAACATACTTAGTCTGTTTGGTAATCCAGAAAGACGGTTTCTTACCCTTGTGGTATTTATTTCTGAAAAACTGAGATACATTTATTCTAGGTTTACTACAATTATAGCCAGTTTGAACAGCATGCCTTTACCTGTCAAATAGTTGTTCCAAATAATTCAAAAGTCTGTAACAATTGTGTCATGAACTCAGTGAAGCTGTTTATTCGTACTACTTATATTAGATCCCATTTTACTGAGCAAGAGTCCACAAGTGAGATCTTCCAAACAGCTTACTGTTAACGTTTCAGCATAGGTGCGTGGTGTGTTGCTAACATTTCAGCTGTTCTCTTCCATTTATTTTTATGGACTTCAGCTGCCCGTCTTCCTCGACTTCAGTTCTTTCTTGTCCATTCTCAATGATTTTCCTGGTCGTGATTCTTCTGCCATTGACCACTTCAGTAGAAGTTGAGACTGATCTGAAGTTGTTTGACCCACTAGTGTCATCTCCAAAGGACCTGCAGGAGAATGTAGTGTGCTCACCAGGTCTGACTGAATCAAACGACATAAATGATTCCATAAGATCAGGAAATGCATCAAAGCCAGCAAAGCTGGCTCCTCTTCCACTAGTTCTGTTTCTGTTTTCACCTACATTTCCATCATTACCAAATGGAATGTCCCAGAAATCATGTGCAAAAGGATCCATTCCTCCAAAAAATTCTCTGAAGATCTCTTCTGGGTTACGGAATATGTATTCAGAATCAAATGGGCTGTTGAAGTGGCCTCCAGTTGCACCTCTGCCTCCTCTGTGCCGACTTTCTTTGCCCGATCTGTCATAGATGGAACGTTTTTGGGGATCTGATAAAACCTCGTATGCCTCAGCGACTGCTTTGAATTTCTTCTCTGCCTCCTCCTTATTATTAGGGTTCTTATCAGGATGCCATTTTAATGCGAGTTTGCGGTAGGACTTTTTAATGTCATCTTGTGAGGCTTTTTGATGAAGTCCTAAAACTTCGTAATAATTCACCATCCCAAATGAGAGGTGGATGGATTTCGAAATGCTTTTTTTTCTCTCTCTGCTCAGTGACCTGAAGTCCTGAGTCGTTCAGGATCCAAGGAATCCTGTTTCCGTTTGGCACTCCAAATTCGCTCCTCACAACCTGCTGGTTTTGCTCAGTTCATCTTTGGATTTGTTAGCGCTTGGGGCCAGAGGGAAAGAAACATGTTTAAGTTTGTCCTTTGAATTTGACAGTTGCTGTTGAGTGGTGGGATTGTGACATCAGAGGTAATTCAGCCAATCATTGTACAGCTGACTTTAATTCATTTGTTTTGCACACTGAAGTGGTATTGGTGAAAGTACTATACTTATTCTCCGGGGGTTATCTTTTGTTTGCAGTGCAGCTGGAACTGTGTCGGTCCCAGGATATTACAGTCATGAGGTGGGTGAGGTCATAGCTTTTATTGGACCCACTTCTATTTATTTCACATTTTAAAAAATTATATTTCACAGGGTATGATGCTGGAACTGTGAAATACAGCTCTCTGACGAGAGTACGCCATTGTATTTGACGAAGTCTCACCATGCTCTATCTGCTCGTGGATTTTTGAGATAATTATTAAATATAAATTAGGGGCCATAATTCTTCTCTCACCCAGGTCATTCCATTGCTGTTTGGTGGTGATTTCACAGAGAATGGGGGTACTGAGAGCCAGGACTTTTGAATCCGATTTTTGCCACTGACTTGCTGTATCACAATTCCCATCTCCTCTCTGTCTCATTTTCCCTAGCTATATATTTGTAATGTGCTTTGAGATGCTTGGGTGAAAGTTGCCACAGAAGTTAAAATTGTTACGATAGAACCAAAATTTTTGATGATGTGAATATGCTCTTAATGGCACACAGAACTGGCAGAAACCCAGTATGTACAGGGCAGTGGAGCTAAAGGGAAAACTGTATCATCCACTAGAAAGCAGCCCTACAGGAGAAGTTAAGAAGGTTTTAGAGCTAACCTACCCATACTGGAGAAGAGGCCTTTGGCTGGAAGAATTTCCACTTCACTGCCAACAAAGGTCTGTTTCTTTTGTGGGTCAGTGATGGGTCAATGCAATGGAGCGACTTGTAATGTAATATCTAAGTCCAACTCTAAAAGTCACCATCAGTCAGTGCAATGAAGTTCTTGAGATTGGAGCTCAAGGAAATGAAGGGCAATATAGAGGTCAAAGGAGTTTCGTGTGCTGTGAATTCATCAGACACCTGACATGATAACCAAGGAATCGTGGCTTCTGCTTTCTCTCCCCCACTGGGGCCTGATTAGTTGGCGGAAGATAGTGCTTTGGGGATTGATGTTTCTGGGTGTTTTATGCAAACTGAGAAAATGTTAAAAAGAAATCCCTGCCATCATGGCAAGCTAATATTCCTCCTACCTCCCTCTGAATTTGGAGCCCTATTTGTGCCAAGGAATGAGGGGAAGTTTCCAAATAATTGTTAATTAATGAATTGGTCACCCAGAAGGAATGAAGACAGGGGGAATGGCTGGTAGTATATAATGGATGTTAGGTCTCAACAACTAGTGGTGCCTTTATTCCTTTTTAAAATTAAATATAGACTTTTTTTTTGTCTCTTTCCCCTCCCTCAGATTTTGAAATCTCCAGTCTGGATGTTGAGTGACTGTTACTTGTATTGGCCTCACTCCCTTCCTCCTGCCTGTTTTTACCGGAGGACACCAAGTTGAGGGACCACTTAGATTCTTGTACTTGGGTGTAGTACTAGGATTTCCACCCCAAAGTGTGGGGCATTGCCTCCTCGCTCAGAAAACAAATACCCCTAAGTGCTGAGAATACCAAAACACTCCATTGTTGTATTTTAGCCTGGGCCCTCCTGTGATCCTGCAAAGGTTTACACACGGACTCAACTTTCAGTATGCAAATAGTCCAACTAAATCAATGGGACCACTTGTGCTTAAAGGTAAGCACATCTTTGTAGGAATGGGGCCTTAGGGCTGCTGAAAAGTGCAAACCTGAAACCCCTGGTGACTGGAGCCCTCTGTCTATCCCTCAAGCAGGTACAGCACAGGTAGATGCAAGCTTCCTCCACACTTCCCCACCAGTGTTCCTCACCTGACAGAGAGGGACCACCTTCAGGGAGAAGAGAGTTCAGGCCCCAATGGCCCTTTCAGTTGCTGGCCTCGCTATCGAGAGGGTTCAGTTAGTGATTGTTGTGATGGTGTTTTTTGTGATGTAGATGCCTATCCATGAGGAACTGGACTGAGGACCTCCCAAACTCATCTCACACCAGGCCACCAACATCTTTTACCAACATGGGTTAGGGTTGAGCATTTTAGAAGCCCTTTGTAAAACTTCACAAGCAGTTCCATTCCTGTGTCTAGCGTGTCCAGCCTCTGTTAGGTGGAGGGGAAAGATCTGGTCAAGAACAATCCCAGTCAGCCTGTTAGGAGGATCCCTGTGCGTCTAGCTTTTAGCAAGAGCAAGTGCCCAGCAGAAACCAGTCCGGATTGGTTGCCATGAGTGGTATTGTGCGGACGGGGAAGGAGGTAATTCTAACTTTTCCAGCTCGGCCATTTGAGAAGTGTTTCCTCCCTTGGCTGCAATGTTTGACAAGGAGTGTCCACGGAGTCTCAGATTCGCTGCACACTGGATTATCTGTATTGGATTTAGTACGTTTACCAATCTGAACTGGAGGAAGCATTTTCTACTGTCATCTGCAATGGGGGCTGGCTGATCACTGCCCGTCCGTCCGCTGCCTGCAGCAGACACCGGAGACTAGCAGGAGTTCAAGTGAGTACCACTGCCGTAAGCTAAAAGGGTTTGTAAGAGAGACAGAGGGTGAAAAAGCAAAGGAGAGAGAAATGAGAAGAGGGAGAAAAACATGCACACATGAAGTAACTAGACCCAAACTAGCCAGGCAGCCCCACAGAAACTAAAGCTTTGAAATGAGAAATGTTTTTCGTATCTTAAATCTCAAGTACAAACAATAAAAACCAGCCCAGGCTGTGTTCTTTGAAGAGAAGTACGAGTGACCTGAGCAGTGGTTATCAGCAGCGTCATTAAGATAAACGCTTAACATGATTTAAAGCATCCGAAACTGAAGGCAGCACTTTCAGATACTAACAAAACAGCCTGACATTGGGGATGGAAATCAATAGTAATCAGATGTCACTAAAAATACTCAAAAGTGTCCCATGGCTGATGGAGGTGAGATTAGTGTAAATATTTGTATTCTAATCAGTGGCACGCGAGGGCTGTAGGAGGCCTCTGTCTATTTAATTAATGGAGTGGCTTTTTAAAAGGATCCTAATCATATGTGATTGTATCTGCTTATCAACATTTTTGCTAATTAGATGATATGGAGGCAGTCGTTCTGCTAATTCCCTCATCCGAACAGCATATCCTGCTCAGATAAAGTACAGTCTCTTTTTAATAAGAAACAATCACGAGACAGACTAACCTTAATGGTGCTCATTATCTTTGGATCTTTTGGGTTCCCCCCCTCCTCCTGGATTTAGATTTCTGCTTCAGAATGCCAGATGGGCAGATGTGGCCCTCTCCCATCCTCCCCAATCACAATTTTAAACACAAGCATCTCCATGGGAAGAGCATTCTGACGGCTGAGATCTCATGTTATAGGGACTTTCCCCTATGTTCATCCAAGCAGGCAGTTTGCATTTTTCTAACCTGTTGTGCTAAGCATAGAAAATATATCTGGATTTAAAAATATCCCCAAATTTCCTCCCAAACTGAGCCCTGATCCTTCATACTGAAACCAAACGTATTCTGAGTCTTCGCTCAAAACTATAGCTGACCATAAACTTCCATCCAAACCCTGGACCTTCAGCCAGAGCTCCAATTAGCCCTTTGCCCAGAACTCCAACAGACTCTGAATTTTCCTCCAAGACAGAAAGCTTTTCTGAGCCAGGAAAACAAATTTTGTGTGTGTGTTTGTTTTTTTTTGTTTTGAAACAGGCTTGGCAGGGGGTGTCACCAGTAGAAGGGTTTATTGGCAGCCCGTTGATCCTGTGACAAGGCCTGGATCCTTTTATCTATAAAACAACATGAGCCTGGGACATTTGCTCTAAGTACTTTGACTGTCTAAACAAACAAGGGTCACACTTCACTCTGCCAGTCAAACTGTCACCAGACACTTCACCCCACTGTGGCCCCCACTGAAAGGAATATTGTACTCAATTTCTTCCTGCCTCTCAAGACGGGGGGATCTCACTGGATTTGCTTTGGGAGAAATGGGGTGGAGAAGGGGATTCCCTGGGAATCTGTGGTGGAGAAGGGCGTTGCTGGTTCATATCTCATGATGGGTTCCATAATACCTGCCTCCTAGGGGGTGAACCGTGGGATCCAGCTGCCTTAGCAAAGATGTAAACTAAATAAAAGATTTAGCTAGAAAAGTCTTTCCTTTCTTCTCAAGACAATGAAGCACCATTTCCACAGACTTAACTTCTCCGAAGTACTTCTCCCCTGCACCCTGGCAAGCCAATGAGCGTTGGAGTGGGCTGAAATAATGGGAGAAGGGGCCTGCTATTTAGTTTGTGAGGTCAGGAGTTTGCCTGCTGTTTTTGCAGCTGTGAACGCGGAGCAGAAAAGGCTTAAATGACACAGATTCCAGCCTCCCACATCTGTGGATGGCAAGGGGAAATTTCTGTGCATCCCCTACAATGATTTCATGTATTAACTGCATTCCCTTGACGTGCTGTGTGATAGGTGACGGAGAGGCTCTGGTGAGCATTAGAAAGAAATGTTGCTCTAGCAGGCTGAATGGGATTGTGGCCACTCAAACTTCCTCTGACCTCTGAATAATTAGGGAGGAAGCAGTTTCTGGATCTGGTTTATTCTGAGGTTTGGCTTTGAGACCCCACTATCTAGTGACTGCTCATGTGAAATGTAAACCCCACATAACAGAAATCTTTTGAGACCACCTGCTCTCAAGAAATTTCTGCCATCTCGGGCTGAATCCAAACCCAGTCCTGCTTGGGAGCTGCTGGTTTTCAGCATTAGATCACACCCTAAATCCAATTTTCAAAGGTCCAGAGCACCTGTCATCAAACGCATGGGAGCAAGGTGGGAGCCTTGGATGCTAACCTGACCCACCTCCCAATATTCAAAGCAGTTTGGATTTGTCGGTCTGGTCTTGGCCATCTTTGTATGTAATTAATAGTACCCCCACATTTCCTGTGTTGGCTATATCAGTATTCTCCTCCAAAATAAGAAAGACCAGTCCTTCTGCCTTGTTTCCTGCCTGGAAAGCCCTGGGCTTCCTCACTTTCCCCCCTTTCAACCCTACACAAGGGGGATTAACTCACAATTAACCAAATTCTGAGGACACTTTCCAGTGTTGGGCTAGAAGTACTAGAGCTAGGAATGCAGAGGGACCAGAGGATGCGTCTGAAAACTTGAGGGAAGAGAAGATGATGAATTACTGTCACGGGAATTTCTCTCTGCCTCCCATCAGTGGGATGTGCTATGTGGCGCATTCAGTTAGTAAGCCAGTCGGGGAATGTCGTTGCTCAGTTTTTCATTATTTAATGTGGTTCATGACACTGCTTGGGCTTGTTTATTTGGGGCCACTCAGAAATCCTATAGAGATTATACTACCTGACCTCTTCTGACTACAGAGAGAGGGGGGTGTTTGCCTGCCTGGCTTAACTATTTTGTCTAAACAGACACCTTCCCAATTTTGGATGGCATTATAGTGGGAAACAATCACCTTTGAGAACTGTGCTTCTTAGGGATCAATTCACAGCTGCTTGATACCTTCCAGAGGTGGTACTACCAGGTCGAACATATTCAGGGCTTGTCTACACTTGAAATGCTACAGTGGCACAGCTCTAGAGCTTCAGTGTAGACACTGCCTGCACTGACAGGAGGGGTTTTCCTGTCAGCGGAGGTAATCCACCTCCCCAAGAGGTGCTAGTTAGGTTGACAGAAGAATTCTTCCAATGACCTAGCAATGTCTCCTGGGGATTTAGGTTGGATTAACTTTGTTGCTCAGGGGTATGGATTTTTCACACTCCTGAGCAATGTAGATGGCTTGAACTAATTTTCTAGTGTGGACCAGCCACTAGAAAGGGAGCTTTCGGTAAGTGAGGGCACAGAAGTGGGTTGTGTCCCAAAAATATAGCAACTACTACGTTGTGATTAAATGGTGATTTGCATGTACAGTCCTGCAGCTTTTAAAATTTCTACTTTACTTCAGGGTCAG
This sequence comes from Mesoclemmys tuberculata, assembly GCA_007922155.1. Taxonomy (NCBI): domain Eukaryota; kingdom Metazoa; phylum Chordata; order Testudines; family Chelidae; genus Mesoclemmys; species Mesoclemmys tuberculata. The sequence continues at coordinate 22,893,010 of ML677084.1, read as the reverse complement.
TTCTGTCCAACGACACTGAGTTTCTGTTTCAGAAAAGTAGCCCTCCCTCCTTGCAGGGCAGGAAGAATTGTGGAGCCCCAGAACGATGTACCATCTGCATGGAAAATGCCGATATTTTATGCTTAGTTGCACAAAACAGGAACGAGCAATCAGGAAAAGAGGTAGAATATTGAATGGAGAAGATTTTACATGGGATAGGAAACTTAGGAAGAAAGGGACCAACCTTCCTCCCCCCTCTCTCCCTCCCCAACAGCCAACATCACAGCCTGGGGTTTGCTTAAGAAAAACTTCTGAAGGTGGCTGCTGCAGGAGTCTGGGAACAGGGCAATTTCCACACTGCTTCAGTGAAGATTGAGTTCAAGTTTATTGCTGAGATTAAAAGACTAAGGAATATAAATGGTAAATGTGATGAGTTAAGAGCTCATAAATTCAGTATACAGCCCTGTTCCCGAGAGAGCGTCTGTGCAGCCTGGCCGAGCTGCCAGTGCTCGTGAGCGTGCTCTCTCCCTCGCGCTCTCACACTCACCACTTCTCAAGAGAATCCATCAACAGCTTGCCCTGGCTTCCAAGCACGCATGCGCACACCTAAGAAACAATGAACACACTCATACATGCACTGGCACCCAGGCACCCAAGTGTGTACCTATAGCTGCGAACAGATTATACACACATGGCGGGGCCTGCAAACACACACCTTCTGCACGCCGTCTGCTTCCACACATGCCGATGGATGCACGTACGTGCACTTCCTATGCTGGTTTGCAGAGAAATCACTGGCTGCCCTGGGCAGGGATTTGCGCCTATTTAAGAGCAGTGAGGGAGCAAACAGGACAGCCTCCTTGAGGATGGTATTTCAGCCCTTTATGATGCAGGAAGATGTGCAGTGTGTCTTCTGAATTTAAGAGCAATTCTTTACATAGCAACTTTCATCCGCAGTGCTATAATATGAGGTAAATGTTGTTATCCCCATTTTACCTATGAGGAAACTGAAGCCGTTAAAGGAGCTGCTTATAGTCGCACAATGAGCTGCTTTTGAGCTACAGAGGGGGCACAACACCCCCATTAAAATGAACCAGCAGAAGGCGCATGGGAAAATGGCACTTCCCTCATAGGCAATAATGCTCCCTCAGATTCTGCCACTTGCCAAAATCCGACCGGTGGGTTCCCATCAGGCTGACATCGCTTCTGCCACCGGGGTGGATGAGGAGAGATTTTCAGCTGAGTGTTAAATTTACTGGAAGCTACATTGCCAGTAGGTGTGAGTTATAGATGGGGCTGCTGCAAGGTTATTCCCAGCTGTTGCAGCCCCGGAGGTTTCTAGATACTCAGAATTCAGTGCTCGCTGGTATCTAACCTGGGAGGAATAGACCCTTTCCTAAAATAAAACCCCAACTTCTGTTGGGAAAACACCATTGGGATCTATCATATTCTCTTTTACAGTCAAGATAAGGAATTGAAAAACCTGCCCACTTAATGGAAAGAGTCATCCTGATTACAGTCCAATGTCAAAGATATCCCTTAGGGTTGGTTGCTTGAATGTGGCAGACCAGGACTGCAATAGCAGTGTGCTCTAGGTGAATGCTGGGGAGGGAGGCAGTGCCTCGTGTTAGCATATGAGCCCTTTTAGGATTAAGATCGATGGTCAAAATCTGCAAATCAGAAGAATTGGGAGAGGGGAGGAATGGGGAAAACAAGGAGGAACATAAGGCCATCAATGGGGGATGCACAGATCCCGCCACAGAGAGTAGACAATATATTCCAACTCTAGCCTTATTTTTTCCCTTTGAACTTTGGCTGGAAGGGAAAACTTTGACTTAATGGCTAAGTATCAGGTTTGCAGTATACAGATTTCCTAGAACCAAAGGTTCGAATGGCAGTTGAATCATCTCAGCTCCTTAGCCTTCTAAGGATGTTAAACTGAATTGCATTCAGCTGAATATATGTGAGCCTTTAGATGACTTACATTAAAATTCCAGCTTCAGTTTGCTCTGCCTGGATGCTCAGAACCTGCTTTTCCAAAAGCTGATGCCCAAGGTCTATCTAGGGGTGTATATAATGTACTTGTGAAATGGCATGCATGAATCAGGTATTTATGTCCCAGTAGCTCTAAATATCCCCCACCCCCATTTCTGAGTAGAACTGAAATATTGATAACTGTCTGCAAAAATGCTTGCAGACCTCTTCCTGCAAATCCAAGCCCCTAAAAGATCCCATGGCATTTCTCTGGAGAAAGGAGGCGGATGGGGATGGGGACAAGGGGAGCGTCCCTGGTATCCTTGTTCAAAATTTCCCCCCTGTACATGATCCAAGATCAAGGAAGGCAGCTGCTACCACACGTAAGCCTAATTTTTCAGCTACCATCCTCTGTCTCAGAACAAAAAAGAACTAAATAAGTTCATGGAGGATAGGTCCTTCAGTGGCTATTAGCCAGGATGGGCAGGGATGCAAAACCATGCTCTAAAGTGTCCCTAATCTCTGTTTGCCAGAAACTGGGAATGGGTGACAGGATGGATCATTGATGATGACCTGTTCTGTTCATTCCCTCTGAAGCACCATGCATTGGCCACTGTCAGAAGACAGGATATTGAGCTATATGGACCACTGATTTGATCCAGTAGGGTCATTCTTATGTTCTAAGTGGCTGCATCTCAGTGATCCTTTGTATATATATGGGTAGTAAAACAATTTGGGGTTAAAGGTGTTATTTTATGAATGTACCCTGTGTGGGGTCTCAGGGACCCTTTTTTAAGGAGAAATTATAAAAAAGCTAGTTTGATTTTTTTAAATCACTTATTCCTTTTAAAGTAAATTTTATCTTGAGAAAGTTTGTGTGTGCATGTAGTGCATATGTCATAGTAGATGTGCATAACTGCGTGTGCGTGTGCCTGTATATTCTGTGCCTGTGCAGTGCCACGTATGGATGATTGAAACTCAATATGCTATGTTTTAACAATCATTTGATAATAGAGTCAAGAACATGCTGTATACAATGGACCATCACTTGCATTTTATTATACAATGTATGGTCATAAATCTATTTTGTAATAGTTCGATTCACTAAAATCTTCTAATCCATATTTCTCCATCAGACCCTTGAAATCATTTGCAAATTTATCTTACATACTTGAAAGGCATAAATCTTCCCCTCACTGGTGTGTGCGATGATAACTGCCACTTGCATAGGACTGAATTTGAAGCAATAACCCTGATAACAATTAAGCAACAAGAGAAGTTGAAAAGGAGAGAAAGGAATAAAAAGAGAAAATAATCTGAATGTGTGTGTGTGTGTGTGTGTGTGTGTGTGTGTGTGTGTGTGTGTGTGTAATATAGTGTATATGTATGTACACATCTATATATGGAAGTAAGCATTTGTGTGTGTTTGTGTGTGTAGCGGAGTGTTTGTGTGTTTGTGTATGTTAATATCTCTTGTAACAATAGACAGTCCTTGACTCTAGTAGCATTTGCTGGAGCCTCCCCTTCAGATATTGGTTTGTTATCAGGTTGCAGCAGGCATTTCCATCTAATCAGGGATCTGAGCCCCTGTGAGCCACCACATGGGGCCTTCAAAGCACTTCCCTGAGCCTTGAGTCTGCATTCCCTTTCTGATGAGGGAGGGTGAGACGAATAAAGAAACACAGCGTCTCCAGAGGTGTTATTCCTCCTGCCGGCTGGTGCATCTGAAGAACTGGCTTCGCACCTCAAAGCAGGGAGAGGAATGCCCTGTCTTTAACTTGTTCCTCAGCAGTACTGGAGGAGGGAGATCATATCACGTGCACCCTTGCTGCAGTGGTAATGAGAAAGCATCCCAAAGAAACATGAGCCCTCATTAGTCTTTGTACTCAACAGTATGGAGAGGGAAGGGGCTGACTAAAATTCCAATGTGCAGGATCTGTTAGATTTAGTACACACAATACTAGCTGTACACCTCATGGGTACACATTGCAATCTTGCACCCTTCAGGAGAGTAATTTCAAGCATATCAATGGTGTTCTAGGATTTGTGAGGCTTCTCAGAATGATTTGTGGCTCTAAAGAGAGGGACGCTTCACTTGGTACCTCTAGGCCTCTTCATAAGGGAAGAGTCAGAAAGAAAAGGCTTGTAGAGTCTCATTTCCACCTCCCACTCCACTAGAATTGCAATGCAATGGCCACAAATCTTAGGTGGCTTATAACCGCAAATGGGCCTGGAATTAATTAATTTGACAGCACTGTGGCTGTCTGCCTTTTGCACCAAAATCAGTGAAGGAAACACACATTTCCCCCCTTACTTTCAGGGAGGTAGGGGGAAGAAAGGACAGCTAGGATGTGAGTGTATGTTCACAGGACTCCCCTGGGAGCGCCTGAGCTTGGGAGCAGCAAAAGGAGATTAAAAACACGGAGCGACGACGCTCTTAACAACAGGAGCGAAAAAGCTCCCAAGGGTTCGGCAGCGGTGGGAAAGCTTGATTGCCACATACAGCAACGCAGTAGCCTATGCAGCTTGTGCCCTCCTAGCTCCCTAAAGACACCCAGTGGATTGTATTCATTTGGAGGGAGGAGGGGTGGTATAATTGGCTGTCACTCTGCTGGAGCGCATTTTATTTGCATAGCTAATGAGTTCCTCCAGACAAGGGAGAGAATTTGGGCTGCAACACAAAATAATGCCAAGTGAGGGCAAAGGTGTTAATTAAAGAGATTTTGGCAAGTAATTTAAGGGCCAAAATTTACCTTTTGTTGGAAGAAAATCTACCAGTTTTGAATTGAAACTTTGTGTAGAGTTGCAACGGGATGGGGTTTTTTGTTAGTTTTTTTAATTTAGTGTTAATAAAAACAGTTGACCTCGTTGTGGTCTAAATGTTACCATGCAGTGCTGGAAGCCAAACGTGACAGCTTTGGGCTAGCATATGCATGCCAGGAAATTAAATTGCCTGTGGGCCTCATTCTCCATTTGTACCTTGTGTAAGATGGGTGTAAAATGCTGCCCAGGAACAATTCTCCACTCCTAGATCTGCCTTTGCCCTAATCTTGCATGGGTGGAAATGCAAGTGAAAGGCAGTGAGGAAACAGACCCTGGTTGTGTACCAGAACTTCTCTACTCCCCCAAGCTGGGCAGGAAGTCTAATGAGAGCCAGTTTCTAGGTGAAATTTCTGCACTCTCTTGGCCATATTTTTGTTGCTTCTGGCCAAAGAAATAACGAGAGAGAAGATAGATTCTGAGGTAATGGTTAGATTGTGGCAGCCTTCTGTGAGGCAGTGTGTCACTGGCAGTTTGTATCGTGTGCCACAGTTTTGATGACGAACAGCAACCTTCCCTGGGACGTGATGTGGGGGGGATGTCTGGGCTGGCTGGGTAGAACCTACGGAGGATTATTCCTTTAAATGGCTCCATTTGGTCGATATCACCTCCTTAGATCTATACTGAAATGCCCTTCTATTAATAAATAACTCCTTTCTCCATTTCCCCATTGCTACAGCTCATGTCTAAGTAACTGGGAATTTGGGTTTTGTTTTTTTTATAGACATTAGAACTAGATTTTATCTTTATTAAGGGTTCCCTCCCCACCCCTAAACCTTTGTTCCATTGCAGTGAGCAAATCAGTCAGATGTAAAGGGGGGGAAATAGTCACAATTTTACTTTCCTGTGATTTATTTCAGCTAGAGAGAGAGAGAGTCCCTCTATGCTTTTGACCAGTGAGAAATGCCTTTTAGAGGGGCAGACAACATTTTCCCCATTGTAATAATGATCTGTGTTTGTGTATATCGTCTGAAGTAACTGAGACAAGAGGAACTGGAGCTGAATGGATAACTTGTAGCAAATAATGTAACTGAGGAATTTAGGCTTTTGTTCCCTCATGGAATATCTGGAAGCATATTTCCTTGAATGAGTTAGTTATTTGAAATCATTTAGTGATTTTTCTTTGTTGTGATTTATTGTTTTTAAACTGTGGATTGCAAACAGTCTCTCAAAGTATTTGATTTTTGGAGTATGTTGTTTAGTTGTGACAGGTCGGCTAAATCACATAGTGTGGGGCTGTTCTGATTGGACGAGTGTGCAGTCACTGGCATGAAAACTTGTGCATGCAAATTTAAAATGTTATTTCCACAAATGCTCTCATTTATGGCTCTGAAATTCTTTTTCCATGAACAGCCATGCTAGTAAAACCCGATCTCTTGCATAGTGATAGAAGACAAACACAAAAGTGATGCAAATATGGTAGGCGTGAGTTCATTTAAAAATGTGGTGACTATTTGTAACAAAAAAAGCAAAAAAAAAACCCAACGTGCTTTGCAAAATTTGCCTGGGTGGAATGGGAACATAGGAAATTCTATGCTGGAGTGATCTATCAAGTCTGGTATCCAGCCTTTAAAAGTGGCCAATACATGTTGCTTCAGAGGAAGGCAGAAAAAAATCGAATCCAGAATATATCTGGCCTGACAAGTTGTGCAATGTTGTATGGGGGGTGGAGGGGTGAATGCCTTCCTGACCCCCTTAGGCAAATATTTTATGCCCTGAAGCGTGAGGTTCCATTACCCTTATCTTAGCTCGCATAACTATAAATGTTTTTTACCATAAAGTTATCCAGCCCTTTATATACAGACATCTGCAATAAGCCTATGCTGCTAAAAATTGTTGGGGCTTTTTATTATTGGTGAACTTTTAAAGCTATTGCTTAAAAACAGAAATAAAAAGAAAATCTCTAACAAAATTAAAATACATTAACAAACAGTTTAAAATCTAAAGCCATTACAACACTTTCTGCACAGACTTTATATCACTACTGATGAATAACAATTTATTTGCCCATCTCTATCTTTTTCACCTGAAGATCTCCAAGCACTTTACAGACATTAATGATTTAAGCCACATAACCTTCCTTACAACACAGGTCAATATCATCCCTTTATAGAGACGGGTAAACAGAGGCACAAGAAATGCCTAAGGTCACACAGCGGGTCAGTGGCAAAACTAGAAAAATAAACCTGAGTCCTGACTCTGAGCCCTGAGAGTTGGGATTTTTGGGGGGGTTGAGGTTAAAGTTACCTTCATGTGAATTTCATTCTGGTGAAATATGTCAGACAGACAGCCCTGGAAACAGATATTCTTTATTTTAGCCACAGCAAAGCTATGGCACAAAGAATACAACTCAAGCGTCCTTGGTCCCTTGCCACACTAACCCTCGCTAACGTGTATCCAGTGCAGCCTTGGAGTTACCACCTCTAAAGATGAAAAGGGGACTGTCTCCCATGATCCAGGAAGTCTTGACCCCTCTGCTGAGATGGCTAACTGGGGCTGAAGGGTAATGAATGCCCACTCTGGTAGGGACACATGCCCACTAAGGACTGGACTGAGACAACTGAGTGAACAGCCATCAAACATCAACACCTTTCTGTCACTGCTGACGTGAGCTGGTGATCTAGACATGAATTCACATATATGATAAAATAACTTCTTTCTTATCTAACTTCTGCCAGTCTCTGGAGTATCTAAGCACCACAACTTACTTGCCAACTTGGTTTTCCGTTTCTTCTGTAGTTGTTGGGACCATCAGTCACACCTAAAGGAGTTTACAGGGAGTGGCGTCCCTTAACTATATTAAATGTATGTGATTAGATTTGGGGGAACCTGGAAAGGTTTGAGTTTAGGCTCACAAAGTTCTGCCAGCATGACATTCTCCTTTTGCCCGTGCTCCAGAGTGGACTTCTGTATGAGCTCTTGGGAAGCAGCCATGTCCTCCTTTTACCTTCCCCCCACAATTCTCTGAAGTTGGTCTTCTGGAATATGGAGATCTCCTTGGATAGCTGTTTTGGCACACAGTTGGCCCCCTCCCCATGTATTGCTCAGTGTGCTGATGTTTTTATCAAATCATCACAGGTCATTCGGGCACCACAGCTAGGGCAAGTAACGATCCAGACTCTGTAAAGTTTCTAGAACCTCCTTGACTAATTTGGATGTTCACAAAACTAGTTCAAGTTCAAGAACATTGTCATTTTAAACCCATTTTTTCTAAGGGTGATTCAGTTCAGTTAATAAAAGAAACCACCTCTGTTTTCCTAGTTAAAAGGATGCCTATAATAGTGTAAAAGGGATAGAAGATCCACTGCCCATCTTTACCCCCCAAAAGCTGGCACAAGTGGGTACCTTCTGCATGGCATAGGGTCTGTATTTATTTTTTATTAGAATTTCTCTGCCCCCTCTCCTTTATCTCCCACACTATTTCTAATTGGCTCAGGTCAGGCAGGACCCCTCTGCGCATCGTCAAGCTACCTGGCAAGAAACTCATACTATAGGTCTCTGTGATCCATACAGTGATTTGTAAATTCTCTGTCCATCCTCTTCCCTCTTTTCCTCAGGTGAAAGGCAACTGACCTCTTTTGTGGAGGGCAAACCTACCTGCAAGATCAGGAGAAGCTGCCAGTGGTGACTTGGTCAGCGAGACAGAGTGGGAAGCAGAGAATTTTGCAGGAAGTGAATGCAAGAATGGCCAGCTTCTGTCCCTCATTTAAACTTCCGTAGCCTGACATCAAACATGTCGCTGCAGACTGAGCCCCCACAGGCCTGACAGAGGAGCAAAAAAGAGAGGGCTGGAGGCAGCAGATCCTAATCTTTATTAAATAAGAACAAAGCCTATGCCGGCTAATGAGAAAAACAAACCGATGAAAGATCCGGCGGGCTCCTCAGAAGGACACAAAGAAATTCTCTCCTGACAAGAGCTTGCTAAAAATACACCAGAATATTTATCTTGCTGGCAAATGCTTCACAGCCCCAAAGTTGGTGCTTGTGCTTTGGAGATTTGAATGGGCGTAAATAAGGCAGAATCTGACGCAAAGGATTCAGATCAGGTACTTCGCTCTGTGCATGGCTTCCAGAGACAATTATGGCAGGGATACTCAAACAGCAGCAGGTTGGGGATATAAACTAGTTTGCTAACATGGCTTTCCCTTCTGTCTTTCCATTCATGGATGGACAGTAAGGCACATCACTATGGTTTTATGTCTCCTGGCTTGTTTTGAATATGTATACGAAGCACAGATGCTACAGATCTGTGCTCAGCGCTCTCTCTACACAGATGCTTTGAGTGCCAGATGGAAAAGTCATAATGTGGGTATCGTCTGAATGATGCTACCAATGTAGTAAAAGAATTAGCACATCTGTTGGAATGGATTCATGTTAGCTTTAGTGAGTGTTAGTTTGTTTCACCATATGCATCTTTGCATCATGGATGAATGTGTTACTTCCCCTGCCGGAGAACAAGGAGCTTTGATCACCTTATTAATCTTGACTAATAAATGTTCCTTTCTGTATTTGAGTTGATGCTGGCTCTCATTCGATCCATGAAGGGGATATTCCCTCTGCAGACTTAACAGCATAATATGAAACCTTGAGAATGATCTGCAGAGCTATGTGAATCTGTTGCAACAAAACTCCAAATAATATTAAACTGACCAGGTTTGATGTTTGGTTACAAACTCAAAACTAAGACTAGATGTATAGAACAATCCACCCAAGGTCATCAAGCATTTGAGGGATCCCAGTGTGGATTTTCTGAGGTTCCCAGTGTGGAATGATCTTAAGTTTGAAACAGATCAGAATTAAAGAAAATGTTCACGTGAATCCCTGTGTCAGGGAGCTGCTGAGTTTCACATCTCCCTAGTGATCTAGCTTCCTCATTGTCCCTGTAGCCTCCCATGTGCCTCAATGAACCAAAGCCAGGTATCTTCCATTAACTCTTTCTTACTGAAGCCTTTTCAAAGGAGATGAATCTCAACCAATACTTTGGATCAGAGAACCCACAAATTATCGGGAGGTTCAGATCAAAACTCAGCTCCAAACACCACAACCAGCCAGTCTATAGACTGGGCTGAACCAAAATCCCATCTTCGAACACCTTCAGACTCTGGGAGGAATTCAGCCATGAATCCTGACTTGACAGCTTGGTTTTGAAGACAAAAGGAGATATTTGATTAGAGGCTGCAGTTCCTTTTCTGGTTCCATCATCACTGACCATGAAACCACAGCTACTGCTGCTTTAATGTACTGTGGCTGAACTTACCACCAGCTGGTCAAAGGGGATGTAATTTACTCGGGCTTTGATGCATGTGATACAGTTTGAGGAGGGAGGATGGGGGCAGTGGGCAAAGGAGGTGGCAGAGAAGGAAGAGCTTTGCCTGTTTACATGAGCACTGGATTAGTATGAAGTTGACAGCGCCATTTCAGGATGAGAGGCACTGAAGACTGATGAGAGGGTTTCAGCTAGAGCGGCTGGGGAGAGGGTCTGTTTGCTGACCGTAGGAGTCAGGCTGAGCGCGCATCAGCAGATCCTTGTTGTCTCGGGTTTCCTGGGTAGGAGTTTGGGTGGGTTTGCATTGTTTACCTTCCTTGGAGTGCTTTCTCCCTGGAGAAATCCCCCTAAATCTCAGGTGGGACCATGTGTGAGAGAGAGCTTGCCTGCTGTCAGCAAGGAACTCTTTTCTGGAGCCAGGCATGATGGTATTTGTTTTGCCACAGTTCCTTTCTCCGAGCGCTTTGCTATCTAATGAATTAAACCTCACAGCCCCCTGCCTGTCCCCATCGGACAGGCTAGTATAATCTAGCCTGTTTTACAGAGCAGCATCCTGAGGCCCAGAGGGGTTACATGGCATGGGGAAGGTAGAATACAGCTTATGGCTTTCAGGAATAGAACCCAGGAGTCCTGACTCCCAGTCCTCTGTTCTAATCATTGGAGAACACTGCCTGCTTGCAGGTATGCAAAGGCTGTTAGATTGAAAAGGAGGGTGAGCCTGAAATAATGAGCTTGGAGACTAATTTCTGACGGCAAGGTTCATTCGGACCTTTACACAGCAACCCACTCTCTGCCAGTGGCACCAGAAGAGAAGGCATCACACATGAGCAGTGTGAGGCTCCCTTCTCCCACATTTCTAGGGATTAGCGTGCTGTATCCACAATACCTCTAGTCCAGTGATTTTCAAGCGGGGCGTGCGTACCCCCGGGGGTACATCAATTCATCTCGACATTTGCCTAGCTTTACAACATCTCGATATTTGCCTAGCCTTACAACAGGCTACATTCAAAGCTCTAGAGAAGTCAGTGCAAACTAAAATTTTATACGATCACTTGTTTATACTGCTCTGTATGCTATAGGCTGCAATGTAAGTATGACATTTACACTCCAATTGATTTATTTTATAATTACATGGCAAAAATGAGAAAGTAAGCAACTTTTCCGTAATAGTGTGCTGTGACTCTTCTGTATTTTTATGTCTGATTTTTTAAGCAAGTAGTTTTAAAGTGAGGTGAAACCTGGGAGTACGCAAGACAAATCAGACTCTTGAAAGGGGTACAGCAGGCTAGAAAGGATGAGAGTCCCTGCTTTAGTCCTTACCGCACCAGAAAGCAAATACCTGGCGAGCTAGGTTTTTATAGGCACTCATCACCGTAGTATCTGAGCATCTACTCATATGGGAGTCACATTCAGACCCCTACAAGATGACCAGACCGGTGAGGACTGAATCAAGATGGGATGTGAAGTAGTCATCCTGCCCAAAGAGATGTTAGGACCCATAGTCTGTGTGAACTGTACCTATAGATGGTGATGGCTGCATTTCAGAACACGCTGGGCTGTGGGTACTTTGGACAGTGTTTGGGGTATGGATTCTTTATAACACTGGAAAGGGGTTTTGGGGAGGGAAAAATCAGACCAAAAAGTTTCAATGGTAGGGCTGGCTGACAAACAATATAATTTAGATTTAGGGGAAAACTTAAAGGTTTCCACAGTTGTTTTTGTTCCAGTGTAGAATGAAGATGAGACTTTTCAAAACTTTGTGGAAAAAAATTACAAGTGAGAGGAACTCCCCAGAAGTTAGGGCACTTCCCTGGGTGGCGTGAAACTCAGGTTCAAGTCACTGCTCTGCCGGACTGAATCTCCCACAGGCCAGCTGAGAGCCCTAATCAACAGGCTCTTGACTACGCTGGTGTGGCTTTCCCTCTCCCCCTCTCATTTTGACCAGAGATTCCATCCTGGACCTGAGAAAACTTCCCAACTACATTTTCAAGCAATACATTTTCAAGAACCAGCAGTTTTGATGAAACAGCAGTTTTCAATGGGAAAAAGTTTAGTGGAAAATTTTTCAACCAGCTCGGTGTGCGTTAATATTTTCTACAGAGTGGGGGTGTAAATTTCACTGCTATCTCCTTGGAGTTTATGCCGTTCATTTCACATAGATGTCACTACTGCCTTATGAGTGCTCCACCGAGTGAGTCAGTTAAATGGAGCTAGTGCATTATAGTAATGGAGTAACTGTATAAAAACAATGAAATCCAATCTCTTTAAACTGATTTGATGTCTGCCTGAACCACAACATTTCCTGCTAATGGCTTCCTTCATTTTGTAACCGTGATCTCCACCTGATCAGATTACAGCTGTTTTTAATTCCAAAGCTAATAGAGTCTGTAGGCAGTGTCAGGCAGAGAGCGCATGCCCCACACAGGCAGTGGGGGAAAAGAAGTCTTAGTGACTGTGTTAACACACGCAGCCCATCAAAGCTGACTGTCAAAACACTGCAAAGAGGGGGCTAGAAGAGATTATAATATTTTCAGACGTGTAGCTGTCATATCGGCCCACTGGCTCATTTGGGTGAAAACAAACTGAGCCACGAGTTGTGTGAATAGCATTTCATTCCTTCTCCATGTTCTGATCTCCTCCTTGTCATCTCAGGGGCCTGTCCAGGGGGTGCCTACTTTGATTCACAGTGCTACCACGGGAATAAGGAGTGAAGCTTGATTCCCAGCAGAAGAGAAGGCCTGATTTTGATCTCACTTAGCAAATCAGGACTGACTCCGCTGAAGGCTGTGGAGCTCCCCAGTGTGAATTAAAGTGGTGTTGGTTTGATTGTTTGTTTTTTTTTAAATAATTTTAAGTGATAATTCAGTGCTGGTGAAAGCCCTCGAGATTGAAATTCTTTATACACAGCAGAGACATGGTGCAGCCTGGGCAACAGTAAAGTGAGCTTCCGCCCCCTCGCGCGCACACACAGCCAGTGATCAGAGAGCAGCAAGCGCAGTCTTGCCCCCTTTGGCCTTGTCTTCACTAGGATTAGTGGTCAGATTCTCCTGTGATTGTTCCCTCTAGCTCAACTCTGAGGGCTTGTCTACGTGGGGAAATTGACTGGAATAGCTTGCTGTGTGGACACTGTTACTCTGGAATAAGAGTGTGCACACGGGGAGTTACTCTGAAGTAGCCACAGCACTTTAATGTCACACTCCCTTATTCCGGAATAACTTCCCCATGCAGGCAAACCCCAACTTGCCTGCTATCCAGATGCAAAATTTGCTCTACTGTGTGTTGAGTGAGTACAGTTTGTGCCAGGACACCTAGGCTCAAACTTAGGCTTCATCAGCTGAGTCCTAAAAGCACCAGTCTAGCAACAGGCCATTGCTACAATAATAATCTAAACTAGTACTCCAGGGCTACTTCACAATGCCCCATAGAAGTTGCCTGTTGGCCCATTTACCTGGTCTCCTCGGTCAAGGAGTCACGCTGGCAAGAAGCTACCTGTCAAAGTATATGGTCCAGCACGTGGCCATGGCCCTCCCTTGCAAACTGCTTCTATAGCAAACACACTTCTCATCCAAGCCTGAAATCAGTGGCTGTGGCTCCTGAGAAGACATCACAGCAGGCTGCCTCCTGGTATCATCAACAGTCTGCTGAGATTACCAAGAAAGGATATGATTCTTATCTCACTTACACCAGCAGTGTAGCTCTATAGCAGTCAAAAGAATTACACAGATGTAAAACCGATGTGAAATAAGAACCAAGCATGAGAGTATCAGTTAATGTCCATTGCAGTGCGACAAGTCATGGACATCTGTCCACTAGGAAATGGACAGAGACTCGCCACACTTGTTCGGTAGACCTTTTGTTCAGTTTGGTTGTTTGGTCCTGATTCTGCTGTCTCTTTGGAGATGCTGACTTGGGGTGGAAGCTGAGGGTGCTCAGCTCCTCACTGGAGGCTCTTCGTGCTATGCAGAATAGGGCCACTTGTCTGTTTTTAAATGCTTTATTGTCCTTCCTTTCCAAATACACAGATCCGAGTGACCCATTTCACAGTCACCCCTAGAGCTCTGTACACAACAATTTGCCCTTCTGTTGGTGGCTATACGTCCTTTTCTCTGTAGTAATGTCAGCGCTACATATGTTTGGTTACACATTGACCTTGTAAATGATTTAGGGTCCATATCAAGGCAGCATGAATCATTTATATTTGGAATTAATTATTTATCTTGACAGGAGTCTCTCCCTTTAAGTTCATTGTATCACTGCTTTCTTGGTCTCCACTCTCAAAACAGAATCATGGTCATTCCACAGCTCGGGCCTCATTGTTTTCATGGTCCTCAGCTCTTTGTCAAAGCCTGGAAATCAGAAATATTCACCAACAAAATTTTTTCTTTCCACCTTCTCTATGCAAAAATAAGAGAAAAAGAAATCCCAGAATTTTAGTCTGGGCTCTGAGAGTGTGAGAGACAGACCCAACTATCATCTGGGTTTTACCCTGGGCTCCGTGCCTGGGTATATTTGGATTGGACTCCAGCATCAGTGTAGTGTGGGTTGAGTGTGTGGTGGCAGGCAGATTTAAGTTGTCCTTGATGAACTCTGATCCAGTAGAGGATTCCCACACCTAAGCATCCTCTTTCTCACAGAACTGGCAAAGAGGGGTGCAAGCACATGGTCTAGATGCAGCACAAATGCACCGAGGGAGTTCCTCTCCAACACACGTGGCAGAAGAGGCCGTAACCCAGCTTCTGCATCGCACCCTTACTGTGTGACTTTGGGCATGTCACTTCATCCCTTTGTGTCTCAGTTCCACATCTATAAAATGGGGATAATAGCACGTGCCTATCTCCTGGGGGCATAGTGAGGATAAACTCACTAATATTTGCGAGGGCCTCAAATTCAGTGGTCATGCATGCCAAAGAAATCCCCAACAATCAATAAATGGAACCAAAGAGTTCTCTTCATAAAACCTATCTCACTCTCTGATGGAGAAAGAACACAAGTTTTTTAGAACTTCAAAGTTTGGTTTGTGGTTTGAGCAATTCTGCAGGGTGGATCCCATTTTTATCCCAACCAGCACCCCTGCCCCTTACATTAGCATCCCACAAGCTTTCCTTGCAGGACATGCTGTGCAGCTTTGGGATTGTCCCACATCTGGGATGGCAGGTTTGAGCCTGGGCTCCACTAATTGTAGGATGAGCCCAGCCACTTGGAGAGTCTCTGCTAACTGGTTACATCCACTCTAATGGCTAATCACCTGTTGGCAAACAACAGGGAAGTTGGGTTTCTTCAGCCAGCTGGCTGAGCTGCTCTTCCCAGTTCCTCCCTCATAACCTTGGGAAACTGTTACCCCATCATGTCGAAAGCAGTCACTCAACACTATCACTCAAGTCAGTACTGTGCTTCTGTTTTTTTCCACCCAGTGCTCCATCTTTTCCTTTATCTGAACTTTTCAACCCTGCGTCTGGTACAGATTTTTACAGTAACTCAAGCCTTTGAGAATTGTTAATGCCGTGCTGTTTTCACAGGAACGTTAATATGCGCTGCAAAAACGCCAAGTATCAAAAGTCAGCCGTGCTTCTCCAAGTCTGAAATTCACGCCAGCTGACAGAACTGGGCAGGAGGGAGGGGCTTGAGCAAAAACAGAAAAAACAGGGACACGTATCCACTTTAAAGGGACCCAGGTCAAATCTGCGGGCCTTGCCCCTTTTGTCTAAGTGCCCCTCTGCACACCACATCTCTCTTTGCAAAATCTACGTATGTTTGTTAAATGTGTCTATTCTTCAAAGCTTAAGTGACCTGTTTCTAAAATAAGTAAATGAAATTAATAGCAGGAGCCTGGAACTGTCAAGCAACTCTTTACTAACCAAGCATTGTGTGCAAACCAGCTTTCACAAAAAAGCCCTACAATAACAAAGCAGTGTGTGCAAACTGATGTTCACCAGGAGCCATCAATAACAAAGCAGTGTGTGCAATTCTACCATAACAAAGACGTGGGCACCACTTAGTACTTATAAGCCACCCTCCAATAACAAAACGGTATGTGCACCCCGGTGTGCATGAGCAACTGTACAGTAAGCAGCACACGAGAGAAGAGAAATGTTTGTGTAACTAACATAGATTCCAGGTTCAATCTTAACCAAAGTTTGTTATGCAGTACAGTTGGGTTTGGGGGGAGAATGCATTAATGTAAAACACCTTGACACATGTGACTTTAAGGTTATGTATGAGGCAAGGTTATACAATGTGCCACAAACATTTCTTTGTTAGAACAGTTTTTAACAGTCTAGAAAAGAAAAAGAAAGAAGTTTTGAAATGAAACAGGAAGTTCCCTTGAATCCTAGAGCCTTTGAAGGATTGTGAATGGAATGAGAAGTCTGTACTCTTATAAAGGCTCGGAGTTGTCATGGCGTGGGGGGTGGACAGAGAGGAGGCACTTTCTGAACACACAGACATTCTCTAGCTCTCCAGTCACATACTCTGTTCTTTGTTCCTTTTTTTTTTTTAACTGGAGGGGTTTTTTGTTGCTGCATTTTTAATATCTAGTGTGGGTGCTAAGTGAGGCTTTGCATATACTTTTCCAGGTGTGTGTGGGGGGGAAGAGGGGTCCCAGAGTGCATGTTAAATTAGACTCAGGGCCCAATCCTGTTGTTTTTGCTTGCTAACGTCAACAGGAGTTTTCCTGGAGCCCCAGTCCTGTAATGAGCTTGCTTACCGGTGAGTCCCCCTTGACTGCAATGAGGCTCTGCACAGGCATGGGATCAGGGCTGAAAGGTTGAAGCTTTACTGATTTTCATGCTCCATGTGTGCCCAATGCTCAAACCATTTTTGAGGAAGTGTTCGTGGGGGTTGAAAAGGTTTGGTTAACTTTTTTTTTAATTTCATTTTGCAGCACATCTGAGTCTTTGCTGGGACCAGAGGCCTGAAACACCTTGAGAAAGTGTGTTCTCGTGGTGTTGCTGGAGTAACTGGAAACCGCAGAGGGCAATTCCTGTGAGATTTCCAGTGCGGTTTTGCGACCAAGCTTTGATCAGCATCTGAATTTGGAAGGTACCTGCCTGAAACAGACTCCTCCATTTTTCTGATGTTTATCCATCATTGGAGCAAAACTCATACAAGCTAAATTGATGAAAAAAGGCTCTTTTTGTCCAGTTCAGGCCGCAGAGGAAACAGGAACTCAGCCCTTGGTTCCTTACGGCCAGTTGAAGGGGAAAAGGGTGCTCGTTTCCTTTAGAGACAATACTTTGCATGATCCCCTCTCTGGCCGACAATTTTGATGAGCTGAGCAGGGAATGGGGGTTCACCCTCTTTTCAGCCAGGTGTGGTCATCATGAAGGAGAAAGGAGAGGGCTCGTTGTTCGTACTATTGTTTATTTATGCAAAAACATGAATTGACATTACATAATTAAACCACAGTACAAACTTAAACTACATTAAAACCAGCTTACTAATCTTCTATACACTACATTAAAATAAACTTTTAATAAAAACCATATACCCAAGGTGACCCAAGGGGTCCACCCACTGCTCAGGACTCCCCTGATGGGGGGTCACACATTTAAACAAAGGGAGCCAAATGGAGATATCGAGCAAAGAGCTCCGGACAGGGCCCACTGCTCCCGGAAGGTGTCTAGGGAGCCGGCGGATTCCGCCCAGAGGAACTCCGCCCGAATACGTGAACATATGGAGGAACGAAAATAAGCCCCACAGTCGCAGTGCCCACCCTCAGCCAACCTTCCCTCCCTGGCTCGTTGTTCGTGTGCAAGAGGAAAACAGGAGCTTCCCTCCCCCCAGGAAAAGGTGGTGGTGAGCTGCCTGGTCATCCTGTCTTTATAGCTTTCAGCAGGTACCCAGAAATGGCAAGCTTTGTAGGGTGGCGGGACAAAAAGAAATTATTCAAGAGCTTGGAGAAGAGGAACGGATCAGAAGAGGGGCTTTGAGGCCAAGCAAGGGATTGTCACTTGGTGCAATCTCTTCTTTGCTAATTATATACTGGGGCCAAATTTAGCCTGATATAAATCCCCTCAAGTCACTAGAGATGAATATGGCTTATGGTGGTTCCATTGTTTTAGCTAAATGAGTCAGAAGAAGAAGCAGCTTATTCTCATCTGTGCACGGGCACCAAAAGGAGTACGAATAGAATCAGGGACCAGGAGTACTAAGAAAAGAACAGGGTTACAAGAGGAACTGTGTTGACATCTGTGTTGTAGATGGAGACAGGTTTAGTGTGTGTTTGATAGCAGCATTTATCACCACTACAGACTGAGGGGAAGGTGATTGTAAAGTTCCTTGAGTATTCAGTCATGCCATTTGGAGTTCCTCAATTGTTGGCCGCTGGAGAGGGAAGCTGTGGCTCTGGGACAGGCCTGTGGTGTTTAAGGGGAATTCACACTATTTCTCTATGCCCTGAGAAATGGAATCTGAGAAATTAGAAATGGAAAAGACCAAAGACCTACTCTAGTAGCTCAGCTCTAGTTCACCTTTTGGCCAATGCCTTTGGCTAACTTTTCCTTCAAGGCTATTGGGGAAAACAAATACCTGAGCTGGAGACTGATCGGCTAAGCTAAATCTGCAAAAATCGCACGCACGTACACATGGAAACATAAACACAAAGATCCTGAAAAAAATGAGTTGTCTGAAAACTTTTGGCCACAAGTCCCAGGCAGCGTGTGTTTGGGGTGTAATGAATTTTCACATCACTCCCACTAGAATTAACATCAAGGAGGTTCTGCATCATTTGGAAAGTTTCAGTGTTCCAGTCATGGAAAATCAGAAGCTGGCTGCTTCTGTGTGCGTGTGGCTTTTCTTTGACTAGCTATTAAGATAAACAAAAGAAAGATAATCCAACCCAGGGTATAGCAGTGAGCTGTTTTCAGCTGATGGCTGTTGGATGGCCTGTGCCAAATGAGCCAATGATTTCAGTCCAGTGCCTAATGGACATCACAGCTGGTGCTAATTGGTTCTCTCAGGAGAGAGGCCAAAACTGCACGGGCTATGGAGACAGAACTCCCCTCTCACCGCTCGGGATGGTCCAACCAGGCCGGAGTTGAGACATGCAGGTGAGGCAAGCTTGAGTCGCCCCTTTCTATGCTCTACCTGCTCTGTGGATAAACACATATCGTCTGTATCCAGGGCTGTTGGTCCTGCACTTCTCACCATTCCTAAATACACCTTACAGAGAATACAAAGAAATTCCATTCCTCAGAAAAAGATCTAACAATAGGTGGGAAAAGAGGGGCAGAGAGACTTGGAGTTTTACTGCTTTCAGCAGCCTTATACCTAAGCGGCTTGAGCCGGACCATTCCCAAAAGTCCCAGGCAGGATAATAAACAGAGCAACAGCAGCTATTCATGGGGCTCCGACCCTGACTAGGTAACTACATAATGAGTCTGTTTGAATTGCGCCCGTTCCTGCCAAAGGGGTGGGATCAGAGGATGCTTTTGTTTGCAATAATGAACCTGTAATTATGCTACATTTCTTGGTTTTAGCCACATTTTTGTGTGTGTGTTGTTCTCTTTGTATTGACAGATTTATGGCCAGGATATTCCCCTGCACCCACTACAGAATGACACTGTGTGGAGACTGTCTGACTCAACCTGCTGCTGCCTCTTTGAGAGGTGTGGGGTGGGGACAGGGGTTCTTTGTGGAACCTCAGCTTGTTATGGGTTAAACAACAAAGAAAGCCTCCCTCCGTCCCCCCGCCTTCCCCAGCAGGTTTAGAAAGGCAAAAAAGATTTGTTCTTCTGTGCTCCAGGTGAATAATAAAGAATAAGCCTTTAAAAACAAATCAAGAAACCAAATAAATAAATAACACCCACCAGATTTCAGCTCCCAGGCACTCAATAAAATTACACTTTGAAATGCAAGGATTAAGCAGGGTAGGTGACAAGGTAACTTTGTTAACAGGCTAATCTCTCGCTTTAACAGAGACAGGGGATTTTGTGAAACTGCACAAAACTGCTTTACCGTCACTTTTTAAAGATGGAGATGGTGGCGTGGGGGGAGGTATGATGGGACAGTATTGGACGTTTGAAAGCCATTTGGAAAATGGGTTTAGGTTAGAGTTTGCTAGGAGGCCCCCTGGCTGTATATTAATAAATCATTGGTGGAAATGTTATGAATGGCATTTCTTTCTGGGTAGTTTCCAGTGCTTAATTTGTGCCGGGGCTTGCCAGGGCTGAGCCCCAGCACTTCTAGGCTTGGCAGTTCATAGCCTCAGCACCTCTGGGCTTGTCACATCAGTTACAAAAGTAAAAAGGTCACTTGAACCCCTAATTGCTTGAGCCCCAGCACCTCTTTCATTACAGATGAAGCACTAGTAATTTCTTCTGCTTTCCAGTTAAAGGCTAACTAGAAATACAAGGTATCCCAAGGAATCTTTTCAGGTTCACTGTTGACCTAAACCCTTCCCTCAGATCTCAGCACCTCTGAACCTGGAAGGCATTTGAAATCTAATCCGACATCAGATCTGGATCCAAATTTTGCAAATGGTCTCTCCTTTGTGGGACAAAGCAACAAAAATCTGGATCGTAAACCTCCTGCACGTTGGAGAACTGTGAGGGGGAGGAATGAATTAAATGAAATAAGCTCAGAGCCATCACAATGGTTTTCCTCAGAAACTTAAGGCCCCCACCTAAACATGAATATTCCTTCCTCTCATGTGGGGCAGAGCGGTCCTTGCTATACATACGAACTCTCTCGGAGTACTTGGCCTGCATCTTAGGGATCCTTTGCTAATCCACCCTTAGTGAAATTGAGAAATTTTTTGGAGAAGCACTCTAAAGTCCAGATCTTCTCCAAACCTCTTTATTTTGGGTTTAAGAGAACTGACCCAAGCTCTCATCTGCAATTCAAACTGAACCTGAAGTCTGAACATTTTCTGAGGTTTGAAAAAGTCTGGTTAATGATTTATCATTTCATTTCCATAGCACTCTCTGAGCTTCCTACTTCTAGCTAGGCCTGCAAGTGAAAGTGCTGAAATACCAGGGGAAAAAATTGTGTCCCCGTGAAGTTTCCAGCCCAGTTTTGCCAATGCAAGATGTTTGGATAATCTGGATCATTTTCAGGTAAGATTCTAGGCTTCTTGGGTGAGCATAGATGGGCTTTTGTTAAAGCACAAAGATTGAAATTCAAGAGATGTAGGTCTCTTCATAGCTCTGACACTGGTTCGTGGTGCAACCAGGAGCAAGTCATTTCACCTTTTGCATATTTCAGTTTCCACACCAGTACTACAGAGTGAATGATGTTTATCTCCCTCATGGGAGAATCACGAGTCTTAATTCATTAAGAATTTTAAAATATTTTGAAACTATTGGCATAAAGTACTACCTCTAATAATAAATAATAAAACACCATTAATAATGGCAAAATGTTCTTCTTTGAACTAGTCTTTTGAACCTCAAAGGCCCAGTCTCCTCTGAGTTTTCAGACTGTTAGCACCTTCCTAGGGAACCATGTTTAAACACTCAGCAGCGAATCTCCCAAAAAACAACAAAAGGGGCAGATTACAAACAAAAGTGTTGAAGGGTCCCAGAGCCGTCTGTGGGCAAATTAGGGCCAATTAAAGGTCAAAAATGATACAGGACATCAGGAAGGAGGGAAGGGAAATGAACCAGGCAGGTTTGGCCAGAGAATAGGTTTGTGTCATAAATATGTTTTTAAAAAACCAAGTGATGAGTTAGCTTTAAAGACCCTCTCTACATTGAGGACAAAATATAGCTCTGATGTAAGCAGGCACAACGCCTTCCTCAAGAAACTCCATGCATCATTGTAGAGTAGGCTGAAGGTGTTGTAACTGACACCATTTGCTGAACTGCGTTACAAGTTAGGTCCAGACTTCTGTGAGACCCTGTCTAGAGAGGACAGAAACTAAGTTTAATGAACTGGTTTAGGCTAACTCAGGGACCCTCTGTGCTATTCACAGTGTTGGGGGACATGGCAGTGTTGGTGTCATGGTATCCCAATGAAGATAACCATGTCCAAGGCTTTGGCACAGGTTGAGGACGCTTTTAAAGTAGATTGGGTCCTATCAACCTTACAAGATGGAACTGGGTTTTAACGGTGTTCGAAGGAACAATTTTCATCCCTGGGTCATGACATGACTGTATTCTCAGTGTAGATGGTGCATCAGTTTAAATGTGGACTTGACTTCTGGTTTTCAAATCCTCTAAACATTTTTCTAAGCTGACTGAGGTTGAGAGGAGTTTCCGTAGGATGGTGTTGCTAGCACAGTTTGAAAATCCCATGTAGACTGGGCCTCCTTTGTCCATCAATAGGTGTAAAAAATGATTAGTATTGTGCAACACAAATATATTCTGTGACTGATCCTGTCCCATTGTCTTCCTTCCCTCTCCTCTCCTTATGCCCTAAATCATGTTGACCTTTAATTGGCCCTAATTTGCCCACAGACAGCTCTGGGACCCTTCAACACATTTGTTTGTAATTGGCCCCCTTTGTTGTTTTTTGAGAGATCCGCTGCTGGGGTCTTTTCTTTTTTGTTTTTGTTTGTTTGTTTTGGGGTTCTTTTAACATTGCAATATCTCATTAGAGTGGAGCCGCTTTTAAATTAGCCATGCTGGGGGCAGAGGGTGTGCTGTGAAAAGGCCTAGCAGAGAGACTCTGGGCTATCTAAATGCAATTATCACATTGCTGAGAAAATGTAAAATTGGCCTGAGCTTAAACAAACATCACACGCCCCCCTCAACTGGAGGGTGGTAAATACTTTGCTCAGTGTTGCTGAGTTTAACACTGCAAAAGTGATCATTCTTTGATAGCACCTTTATCCAAGTAAAGCATTGGATTTATCTCCAGCCTGCTCAGGTCAACTCAGAATAGGGCACTCTCTGCATAACAAATATAATCATGTAGTGGGCCTTGGTTATAACACAGTCGTCCCCTAAATCTGTTCATAGCCTAGCCTGGATCTTAACCATCCATGGTGACAGCCTAGCTACAACAGCAGAGTTAGGTACCATCTACTCTACATCTTATAACTAGGTCGAGGGACAACCACGTTGTAACTGAACCACCTGACTGTTATAGGTGTACTATGGAAAGCATCTAAGACCCCTTTTTTTGGGTCTCATCTGCACAGGCCTTAACCTCAAGATAAAAATCCTTGCCTAAGCACTATTTAACTCTGTTGTGCTGAAATCACTTACAACATCTGGCCAGTCATTGTGAACAGGTCTGAACTATGTTAGAGCTAGTTACAAAATATCTTCTAGCCTAGGGACTCCATTTACTGCTGGAGTAAATGCACAAAAGCTGTGTGGACCTCATCTGAATTTAGCCCTAGGTCTTTATTGGGGCAGCAGCATGACTATTCGAACATGACTTGATACCATCTATAGTGGCAAAACTGGTTCAGCCACAACATGTCTCTCCCCATTGTTACTAACCCATATTAAAAAGGCCATTGTAGTTTTAATGCATTAGCTAGTCAAGGTAAAGCCTACACTGCCGCACTAGGTTTTACTATGAGTTATCCAAGTTAAAACTACAATTGCATTGTCTTCTCTAGGACTTTAAGACAAGTTAATTATCCTGGGTTAGCTTAACATGAGTTAAAAATACATTATTTTTCCTAGTGAAGACAATCTAAAGGTCTGTCTTCACTGCCAAAAAAGGTAAAGTTTCACAGTGAGATAACTAATGCGTATTAACTGTCCCACTGCACAGTCCTAGTAGAGTCAGTGCACAGGTAGTTTTTCCTGAGCTATAGCTAGGTGAGGTCAATACTATTTCTTCCAAACTGTGGTTGACCTCCCCTAGCTACATCAAGGTAAAAATGACAGTGCTTTGTCTCCAATGGGATTGTACATTAAGATAATGATCTCAAGATAGTGATCTCAGTGAAAAGTACATGCCTTCTTTGCAATGAAGAGAAAACCACAATCTTACTTAATCCTGGTTGTTAAATTGGAGCTGGGTAGATGGTGTTAGTTAAAGCCAGTGTAGATGGATCCTTGCAAACAAGGAGTGGCAAACATGTAGCCTACATGCCAAAAGCAGCTCACTGAGTTCTTCAGTGTACATGGATCTCTTAATAGTTTTATGTGTTGGGAAGACTACATCTCCCAGTATGCCGTGCTATTTCTTGATCTGAGCACAGGGCCAGCAGTAGTGCATGCTGGAAACTGTAGGCTCTGATGGCCGAACTGTTTTATTAAACATGAAGGTGCTGGAATCAGCTCCATTTCATGTGAATGAGGCGTGGCCCTTGGGCCCAAGTAAATTAGCACTGGGGCTCTTAGTTTGGGCATTGTCCCTGCAGTAGATGATATACCCCCAAAGCTCTGGGAAGCACCCAAGGGCTAAGGAGAAGGAATTCATCAAGCTGTTTTTCTCCCCATTTCTAACCACTTTCTTTTCTGGAATTGACTGATGTTTGACTCTGCTATATGAGAGTTTCCACAGGCCAATGCAGCCCCCCAAAACTTTTTATTTTAAAAGCTGTAGGGAGTGAGAGTTTTGCCTGTGTGACTGGAATTTAGATTTCAGTCCAAAGATGGGTCTTCAGTCTTAGAATAACAATGGGGAAAAGTCCCTTTCAGAAGATCAATGGGATCTGACTGTAAAGACCACATACTCAGTGGCATTCATCAGTAGGGATGGGCAAATCTGAGACATTAAAAGGTATCACTTTGGATGAGCAGTTGAAAATTCAGAACCCATTGCCCAGGCAAAGCAGTTCTAAACTTTTTGACTCATCATAACTGCACTGGAAAATGGTCTGCTTAGGGCAAAACCAGGCTTGTAACCTGTCTCTTTTGCTTCCAATTGGACTTTAAATTGCTTGCAAACGTTTGCTGTGGTATTCTGGCACTTCTGCTTGTCCTGGCTAGGACCTGAGAAATTCAATCTTAAAGTAGCACCCAAAGGTCCCAATCAGGATTGGGTCCCTCTTGTGCTAGGTGTTGTACAAACATCTAAGGAGAGAGAGCTCCTGTCCCAAAGCATTTACCATCCAAGGTCCCAATCGTCCACATTCTTATGCCTATGAGTAACTTCGTGTAGAAAAGCAGAGTCCATTTGAGCTCCGTGGCGACACATCCATAAAGTTACGCACACGTGTAAACAGTTGCAGGGCCAAGGCTCTGTTATTGAGTTGCTTGTTTGCCTTGCCTATTTGCTAATACAAGTATATGTTTAAGCTGCAGATGCTCTATATCTAAGTCTTATCTACGTTTTATGTTTTAAAGAGCTAACCTCTGGAATGTTCAGCTTGAGTTCAGTTTCTCTGTGGAGTAGAGATGGATCTGATCTGGACCCAGGGGCGTACCAAGGGGATGAGACTGGGGGCGGTCCATGCCCCCGGGTGCCAACCTGTGCAGGGGGCTGGCCAGGCCCTTGGAAGAGGAGCCGCCCCCTGTTGCAGGCAGTCAGGGTACCCCTGGCCCCTCCGCCCCTGTGCTGGGTGCAGGAGGGTGCTGCAGGGACCACAGCCCATCAGGCCCCCCCACCGCTGGGCAGCCCCCATCGCTCCCATAGCGGCGGATAGAGCAGGAAACGGGCCCGCAGACACACACACCCCTGCGGAGCACTGCCACCGAGAGGCACAATGCAAGTATGGCCCCTGGGTGCCAGAGACCCACAGTACGCCACTGGATCTGGATCCAAATGTTCCCGTGACGATTTCGTTTGGGCCCATCTCTAGTTTCCAACAACTGTTTGGAGGGGAAAGGTGACTTTGTTTTTATGCAAACTGGCAGACTTGTCCCGACTCCCAAGCTATCTTCTCAATCATCCTGGCATGACCTGCTCTCGTTGTTTCGGCATCATACACGTTGGCCCTTAAGCTCAATACAGTTTTAGTGCTGCATCTCCTGCTGAATCGGCAATGGAAGCAGCCACCCCGACCAAGAGGAGGGCAAGAAAAATAGGAACTTCAACTTGCCAGTGCTCCTCAAGCAGGACCTCCAAACCAGAAGGCTGCATGCTGGTCTGGGCAAAATGAGCTCATGGTTGTAGTCCTGTGGTTCCTAGCGAGTGGGTGTCCACATCGCAGAGGCCGTTATTATAAATAACCCCTTTGATGGCGTTCTCATCAGAAAAGCCAAGAACTGAATAGGCGATGGAGATTAAACTCCCTGCAGTTCAGTGATGAGGTGCTTTGGCAGGGGACAAATGGATGGGGGAAGCCTGAGCTGCCCATTCTGTACCTGTTCTGTGTATAGATACAGAGGGCTCCCGTCTCCAGGGCTGAGAGTGCAGTGCTAGAAAAGCTCCTCTGAGAGGTTAAAAAAAAAAAAAAAATCTAAAGAGATGGTCAGGAAGAAGTCACATTTTTCCAAAATATCCAGTGATGAATTTGGGAAAGCTGGAAGGAGGCCAAACAGCTACAACAAAGGGAGAAAGTTTGGGGAACTTTCACGGGAGTGTTTAGAAAAGTTTTTCAAAACTGCTGTCCCCAGACTGCAGCCGGAGAAAGAAAGCCTTGGTGGGCAGAGGAGAAGCTGCGGCTGCTGCCGCCTCCTTTTCTTGCTGCCAGATAAAGAAGACAGACTCTCCTTTTTCAGCCCATTCCGATCACACAATGGGAGAAGGGGATCAGCGCCAAAATTACAAGTGGGAGCCCTTAATGCATCAGGTTGAACAATGGGCTTTGGAAGCGTCTGTCTTGTCAAGAGAAGCAGTACAGCTAGTTCTGGCCATTCGGTGCCATGGAAAAAACGCTCATTGTCCTGGTGAAAAAGTTCCCAGAATGAAAACACCCTCCTCCTCTTTTCTTCAGCTTCCTAATGGGGAGCAAAATAACAAACCAGGCCCACAATTAAACAAACATGCCACTAACTGAGCAGAGCTCAAGTGTAACAGATGTTGTTACAGTTAGTCCAGGCTGGGGTGGGGAGAAGAAGGGGGGAGTAAACTGTGCTGTCTGGCTGTGGTTACAGAGACGCTGTCATTGTAGGGGTTTCCTCTGCTGCTTTGTGTTTTCCTTCCGTCTCTTTCTCTTTCTCTTCCTTTTTCTCTTGTACACCTTTCCCTGTTTCTCTTTCTTTCCATTTCTCTCTCCCTTCTTTCTTCTGCCTTGTTTCATTCCAACATCTCATTCATTGCAGTTGTAAATTTATGTTTTTTAACAGTTGAAACACAGATTAGATTTCAGAAAATCTCAAGAGGAAGGAGAAGCCGTTTGAATGGATCTTTAAGGGTTGGGTGATTTTTGTTTAAAAAAACCACATTTTCCGTATTTTACAGGATTGTGCACCACAAGGGAACTAGCTATATCCCCTGGCTAAAATTACCCTTTCTCTGGTAGGGTGCTGTCTGGCACACACAGGTACCAGCAAGTCTTGGTTCCCAGCTAATTGAGATCTCATTATAAAAACACCCTTTTAATACATAGGCCAAATTCTGCACTCATACCAGTGTAAATCCAGAATCATTCCATTATGTGTTTACCTTAGTGTAAGTGAGATCAAAACTTCACCCTTCCTCTTTAGTATATTCAAAATGATTGTCTTCTGGTCTTCTCTTTGCTCCTGAGAAAGATGGTTCTGGGTTTGAGTCCAGAGCTTGGACTCATACCCAAACCTGACACTTCAGGGCCACTACTTTGTTAGATGTGGGTGACATCATCCATCTAAGGTTCTGTCCATGTGTGAATTTAAGTTCTTACATCACAAATGGAAATGAGATAACTCTAATGTCCTGGCCATTATTCCTTGTATTAGCAGACCAGGTTCTGAGACATACCAGTGCACGCTATGGCAAAGTGTATTATGGCTGTTTTAGGAGTAAATAACTCAAATGTGCTTTGTGATCTCTCAAGTACAAAAGATGCTAAGGGAAACCAAATTCTATCCTCTTTCCAACTTCACACAGAAAACAGTGGACATGGCGACAGTCTCATTGGATTGTTGTGGGCAGGTTTTATTTCTTCCTGTGAGGGCACATACATCAGGCTTTTGAGAGCCAGAGAAACTTTGAGTGTTAGCCATAAATAAATGGAGAAGAGAGGGAAGGTTGGTGGTGGCTATTTGGTTTCTTTTATTATTTATTACTTTGTACTCTGGCAAGCACGTCGTCTTATAAATTGTATAGTTTTCCAGAAGGTTTTGACGGTGAACACAGAGAGGCAGTCTTTGGATACTTATGGCACGTTATGGAATACCAGCAAAAATAATTAGAAGTAGTCAAGGTTCTATATGCTTTAAGGATGCCACCAGCTTAACTTCCATGGCAAGTGGTAGCGTGGATGCCACTAGGAAAAAAAGAAGAGGGCAACCTAGAGAAATACTATGGCGAACAATAGAGAGAGAAGCTAAATCCAGCAGCATGACACTCAGAAGCCTGCACAGACCAGAAGAAAACCAAAATAAATGGTGGAAACCGGTAGCTGCCTTATGCATCTGAGGGTATGGGAAGATAAAGAAGATTCTGGTAGCGCTTAAAGGGTGCGCTTTATTTTTAAAGTGCATTTAAGCTTATGAAAGAAGGGGATTGGAATTAACTGGCTTAAGTTGGGCACTGTGTGAGCAGGTGCTGTTCAGGCTTCCACCACAAAGTTTTCACAATATCCATCCTGTCTGACTTGTGGCACTCCCTGCTGCTACAGACCAGCTTCACGCCCACCCACCCCTGACAATGCAATGCGGTTCTGACCCTCTAGCGCAGTGATACTCAGGCTGAGGCTCGTGAGCCACAAATGGCTCTGTAGTGTGTCTCCTGCGGCTCTTTGTAGCAAGTGATATGAAAACACTGTGTAATTTAATTATTAACCAGTCTAAGTTATTAACCAACCAGGATGCTTTTACTATGTTATTAACCAACGGTAGTTGATAAGATAATAATAGTTGGTCAGTCATTTTGCTGTGAAAATAATATAGCTATATATAAAAATAGTCAATGAAACAATGAATTCACACGACGGTGGCTCTTTTGGGTAATTCTGATTGCTAATTTGGCTCCTGAAGCACTGAGGTCTGAGTATCACTGCTCTAGCACCTTCTGCCCCCAGTCCTGCCCCAAACACCACACTTCTTGGTGAAATCCTGGCTCCATTGAAATCATTAGGAGTTCTGCTATTGAATTCCAAGGGGCTAGGAGTTCACCTCTTGTCTTCACCAGTGCACCCCAGTCTGGGTCTGCTGTTCCAAATCTAGGCCACTTCTGCGCGCTCGTGCACTATTGTTGTTTAAGTTGTTCCCCGAGCACAACTGTACTGGGTTGAGGGGTGCTTTACTAAAACCACTGACAAATTCTCTGGGAAATTAAGTTACTTTGTCCTTTTTTCCCCTCCTGTTGTCTCTTACAGACAAGATATGTGCCACTACAGAGGAGGAAGTCAGAGCTGTGTCATTTTTCTCTTGCTCAGCTGCCCTGGTGATCCTGAGCCAATCTTCCTCTCAGGCTGTGAGGCTTTTGTGGCTCTGATGCAGTTGACGACTGGAGTCTTTACTACAGCTGAGGTTCTTAATCCCTGAGTCCCCATCTGGCAGTGACTGAGACATTTGGCAGCCTCAAGTCTAGCATTCCTCAGCTTTTCTGGGACAGTATCTGTGGCTGGGAGAGCTGGAATCGGCTAAACTCTAGTACAAGGAGAACAAAATAATTTGGCAGATCATAGAGCTTGGGCCTGGTTGTCCTTTCTCTCTGGATGTGTTTATGCTGGAGAGCAGTACCACGCTAGCTGAACCAGAGGGACTGCACCATTGCAAGTTAGAATGGTTCAGTGAATCCGCACTAGCCATCTTGCATTAGGTGCACGCAATGCCTGGTGCCCACACAGACACTCCCTGCTGGAGTTGGAGGGCCTCTAGATTGTTCACCTATCCCACAGTGCTCAGCACTTCTCCCTAGAGCAAGTGCATAATATTTATGGCCTGTGAGATGTATTTGCACCTGCTCATGTATTTTTGTTTATCCCTTTGCCTGCTTTAAAAACTTCTGCCCTGCATGAGGATTCATGCTTGCGCTGTGCAGTGGAGGAGCTAAGCGCCTGCTACGCCCTCATGTTTGCAGATGCAATGGTGAAGAGTCACTAGTTACTTCCTGGCCCTCTGCCAGCCCGCTTGTGGGCCTGAAGGTCGAAGCTTCGGTAAGGTAAGCGGCTTCTGTGTCCGTGTAAAACAGAGGGTTGGAAGAAAGCTCAGATCTGCACAGAATGGAGGGAGGGGAGAAGGCAATTGGAAGCTAGGCTGAACCAAGGCAGCCAAGGACTTCAGGCAGACAGCTTGACACAGTAGTGGAGGAAAGGTGATCATCTTTGGTCAGAGTGTGCGCATTCCGACAGGTATGTGAACACCGGGGCGCCATGGGTAGCAATTCTGCACGGGGACATGTGATATGCAAGATGTAGGCTAATATAGACAAGGTCATGCTTTGTTCAAATTCACTGTATATTTATTTATTTGTTAAGATCAGTAGGCAACATAGCAATAAAAATGATTGCCATAAGGACCAGACTGATTATTTAGCTGTGAGGTTAAAGACCCATAAACAGGGAATATTTAATAAAGCTGTGCAATCCGCTGCTATATTCTGACAGTTTTGTTGCTGGTGGATAATATGGGACCCCGGGAATACTAAGCCAGAATTGCTTCCTGTGTGTTTTGCTTTTTCAGAGAGCTGGTTGATTTCATACTGCTGTTAATGCCAGTCTTGCAAATTCGGTATCACCATTTCAGTGGCCACATGACCCACTCAACAGTGGTGCCCTATCGTCCAGTGCTGACACTTGTCATCTGACACCAAGTTTCTTTGGAGAATGTTGCGTGATACTTCCCTTCTTCAAACAAAACTGCAGACAACCAAAATCCCGCGAGAAGCAAACGAATTTGCTATCAAAAAGCCATCCTGGCAAACAATTTCAAAATAAAAAATAATAAATCTGCAGTCAACAGCAAAGATTTTGAGGGCACCAAAGCGAGATTACTGACAATCATGTGACACGTCAATTTACCTTTCACATGAGAATTGTTCCTGTTTTGTTGCCATTTACAGTGAGATGAGGTCTCTCAA
Organism: Mesoclemmys tuberculata; assembly: GCA_007922155.1. Lineage (NCBI taxonomy): Eukaryota > Metazoa > Chordata > Testudines > Chelidae > Mesoclemmys > Mesoclemmys tuberculata. Next base: position 22,862,016 of record ML677084.1, on the reverse strand, counting down.
GTAGAAAATTAAACCAGGGCACAGGTTTTGCCTTCCCCTCTTTTTCACAGGTGTGCACGCACACAGAAATCTAGGAGGGAGGGAGAGAGAGAGCATGCCCAATTTTTGCAGCTGAAGTTTTATACTATTTTGTTCCATGAAACAGCTACTGAAGTTTGATAAAATGACTGGAAATGTCTCCACGTGGATATGAAAGCATCAGAATTTGAGAAATTGGGAAAAATAGAAATGTCCTGTCCTAAAAACATCAATGAATTTTTGTTAAAAGTATTTGATGCCCTTTTTACCATCACTTTTCCCACTCTTTTATACATGCACACGGTCACTGCCAGCATCTCTCACTTCTATTATACAGCTCACTAATGCAGCATTTTAAAACTTAAACCCAGGAAAGATGTTATCTATTGTTAAAACAATGAATGTAAATCCTCTATTATGTTAAGCTTCCTCCTGAAATGATACCCAAATGAAGGATCCAAAAAAAAAAAAAAAAAAAGGATTGGCAGGCAGAAAAACTAGGACTGTGAGTGACATGGCTCTTTCTGGTAGCCGAGAGCTCATCGGTCACTTTCTCATCAAGCGATAGTCAGGGCAAACGGATCCAGCTAGGAAAAGATCTATCTGAACTTTGCCCAAAACTTGCACCAAAAGTGAAGGAGACCTTTTCTGAGTTTTGAAAAGGTTGGGCCAATTCTCCCTTAACCCCACTCCATTACTTCAGTTTCTGCTCTGTCTTATGGTTTAATTATGATTCAAGACAAACGTGGAAATGACAATATATCACAAAAGGTGGCTGTTCTCACAAGATTTTCAGGCCAGGTGGAAGCAGAAGTAATGGCCACTTCTTATGATATAGTCACCCATTTTAGAAAATCTAAGATGTTTTAGGCACAGTGAGGGACTAGCAGTCAGGAAACTGTTTGTCTGACTGTGCCACTGATTCATTGTGTGGTGTGTCACATCTGCCTCAGATTCCATGGGCCATAATCCCGGTCCCCAATACAACCCCTTTCTACTGTTCCAGTCAGCTGGCGATTTCCTGGAGGGTGAGAGGCGAATCCCTGTCTGGCATAGAGCCAGGGAAGAGCTGGGGGTGGGAAGGGGCATGGTCAAAACATCCTATGCTTTAACAATTCCCAGCTGTTGTAACAGCCCCCTAGAGAGCTGTTGGAAAGTGGAATCATTAGAACAGCCCTGAGGGACTGAGGTGAGTGCAAAGATGACAGACTGCCAGTTTTGGCCCCCTTAACAGGTCCTGAGCCAAGCTTGGCTTGGCCAGAGAAAGAACAGTATTCCATACGTGTAAATGGAAATATAAGGCTACCCATATAAAGTAGTTTGGAGTCCCCAGAAAAAAAAATACTGTGGAAGTGCAAAATATGATGATTAATTCTTATTAAATAAATCTAAGCTTTGCCCATCCCTCAGCCTGACTTGTTCCCCATGACATCTCTCTTCTCTCCCTCCCAGCTGGTGCCACCCCTGCAGACAAGCTGCTCATCTTTCGTTAGGCACTGGGTCTATGGAGCCATGTCCAGTGTCTGGAGTTGGGGTACCCTTGCTGGTTTTGGATGCCAAGGTTCAGAGATAAGATACCGCTTTTGGTGACCCCTTTAATGGCCTGCTGCAGCTGAACCAAACGGGATCCAGCTCTAGTGTTCAGATTTTGGCATCCCGGCAGGTTATTCTTGGGAGTTCTCCACCCCCGAACCACCTGGCCATGGCATGTCATGGCTTCTTCACTTATTCACCCAACATCAGGACGCGAAGACGCAATATCATCCCTGTCTCACTTTCTCCCGCCAGCTCTGTGATGCTGCATGGGGCAGCATCCACACTGTTTGCATCTCAACAGTGTGTGCCTAAAGCCATTCTTGCTGGGACCCCATCAAAGCTCCCAGAGGGAGAAACTCCCCTCTAATCCCACAGTTACAGTTCAAATGCTATAAAGAGGCTAAACTCCGAGGTCCTCGCTGAGTCAAAACTCCCTTTGGTATTGAGTAAAGTCAGGATTTGGCCTAAGGAATTTAAACTTATAGCACTAAAAGAAACATCATCAACGTTACCTAATCTCCAGTGACTGGTATGTAACAAGCTTTGGAATGCTCCACTTCTCTCTAGCCAGGCTTTGATGACTACTTGCTTTTTATGATTACCTTTAGTGTTATTTTCATAGATTCACTCACAGATTCCAAGGCCAGAAGGGACCGTTGTGATCATCTAGACAGACCTCCTCTATGACACCGGCCATTGGACTTCCCAAAAATACTTCCTAAAGCAGATCTTTTAGAAAAACATCCCCTCTTGAGATTTAAGGCTCTGAGTAATTGCAAGGCAATGGCCAGGTTTCGAATGCAACAGTGTGTAGCCTGGAGCCATTTCTGACATAATTACACTGTATAAATTCCCCGATTAGAAATGACAGTGCATTGGCATTGTGTACAAAGCAGCCATGGGTCCAGTCAGCTGGCTCTGTAAAAATCTGAGTGACAATTGTGTACCCTTCTTGGGTTCCAATTGAGACTTGGTACAATGATGAGACTGTTACATGACAGTGGATGGAAGCCGTGGAGTTTCTCATTGCAGCTGTAGTGTAGTCTATTCCTTGGCTTGGTTTCTCCACATTAAGCCATGTTAGAATTTGATAACTCTGATGGCCAAGACCAAAGTAAAAACCAGGAGTGCTTAATATTATGGTTAGGACCCAAATCCCAAAATTCTGTGAGATTCCAAGTTGGGGTTGTTTGATTTGCCATAAGGAGGAGTTACTTTTCTTTTTTCACTACAGTATATGTGCGGGGTACTTTCAGGATTTGTCCCAGCCTCCCGTTGTTTTGTGTCATGACATTGCATAATGAGCCGGGTTGTTATGATGTTGTGTTGTTGTGCAGGGACGCTGCATCGCAATACAGGGGCAGTGTAACCTGATGTGCTTGTGTGTTTCATCCTTGTGATATTGCATCAGAGCACAACTGAGCAACATCATCATGTTCCAATGCAATGTCACCACATGACAAACTACCCAAGATGAATTCAGGATTTTTAAATTGCTTGCCAAGATGGAGGATGAAGCTGTGACAACCAGGACAAGTGTCAGTCCAGGAGCCAGGCTTATCTTTTGTAGATTTCGCCATTTGGTGCCACAATCTTCCTAACTATTATTTGAGCAGAGTGAGCCAAATTCTTCCCTGATTTAAAATCACAGAATTCAGTGGAGACCAGGGATGAATTTGAACATCCTAATTTTCTTCATCTTCTTACAGAGAGAAAATATGTGCAAAGCTGGGAAACATGCACCCAAACAGAACATCTCGAGAGAGAATTCTTAGTGCCCTGCAAAGGAAAGTGTTATAGAAAAGTGACCAGCCTAACTCCATACACCACAGCATAAAACAGCAAAATCCTCTGAAGAGAACCCTTGGTTAAAGAATTGAGCTGTCAGTGGAATAATATTAAAGGGCTGCATGGTTCAGGAGATTGGGAACAGGATATGGAGTTTTTTGCCTTTAGGAAACTGATTCCAATCTGACCAATGACTGGGGAATCTGGATTGCTTAAGGCATTGGGAATGGTCTGTATGGCATCTTTTTCTTCTAGGTCACTGACTCCAATCTGGTTCAGGGGACTGGGAATAGGTTCTGGAAACTTTCACCTCTAGGCCATCACTAGACTAGATTAATAGAGACTAAAAGTAAATAGAGTCATAGGAATTAGGGATGAAAAAGATACAGTAGATCATCCAATCTGTCTGCCGGCCAGTAAAAGATTAAGCCCTGCAGTATGTTGTCTAGTGTTTTGTCCTGTCTAAATACAAAAGTCCCAAATGATGGGGCTTCTATGATTTCCCGTGGAAGAATATTCTGCAGCCTAGTTAGTATCATGGTCAGTTTGGTGGCTCTTGAGGGGCCTTGTGTGAAGTAAGTAGATGGTTTCAGTCCATTTGTTGGTGGGCAGGCGTCCACCTCATAAAAAAACACTGGTGCTAATTTGTGCCCTTGTTGGCAGTCTCAGCCGGAAAGCCAAGGACTGAATAGCCTTGAAGTCGGTTTGATTACCATTAAGGATGTGGCAGGCAGGCAGGCAGATTTTGTTTCACCCCTAGAGATGGAGCTCTCCAGTTCAGGGTTGAGGAACATGGCAGAAGAAGCTTGTGCTGCCACTGTCCATAGTTACACCTCTTTGTGGCTAAAAAGACTAGTCAGCTGCCGTGGGCTGCTAATTCAGAACCTTTCACCAGCACTAAAATTTAATTCAAATTCATTTTTAGAAAAAGAAAACAGTGACATGAGGTCCCATTTCCCAAGCATTAAGGTTTACAAATCCACACCATTAACAGCAGCCTTTTGTGTCAAACTTAATGTCCAGTCTTCAGCAACAGCTGAGTGGAAGAGTGTAGAGGTCCCTGTTTGTTCTACAACACAGGAAAGTGGTTGCTTTCTATACTGTAAATATGCATTAGGAAAGCTCTTACAGGCTTGTGTTAAGGATTTGATGTTTTTAACTGACTACATTCCTTACATTTTTGTATAACTGCCAAGAAAAGTAAATAAAATGGCTTTTTTTTAGTGTTTTCTCTAAGAATAGCTCTGCTTCTTTGTAAATATAGCAACAGGATTGTTGATAATAATTCTTTGGGAGAATAACTGGTGTTATTGATGTTAAAGAGTAGAAAGATTGCTGTTTCTGTGTCTTGGAAACACAGCTAACTAAGCATTCCTTATCCAGTGATCGCGATTAGAGTCCTTTAATTTTTGTGGCGAAAGGTGAAGAAATCTGAGAGTGAGGACTGGCAAATGAATGCAGAGGAAATAAAAACGGATTCACATCTTCTCTCAGAACAAAAACTATATCTTTTCTGTTGTTCAAAAAAGTCGTTACCCCCCCTTGTTATTTTTAATTTTCATTTGGCTGGCAGAAATGACAGTATAACACAAGAAAATCTGTTCTTTGAATATATGTGGCCTAACTGAAATAATAGTAAATTACCTTATACCGTCACAAAATTTGGTAACCACCACCTTAAAGTTGAAGAGACTAAGGCATAGAGAGGTTGAAAGACAAATTTTGAAATACAGCCTCTGATTTGTTTGTACAAATTATGCCCACAATTACGTTTGGTACAAGGGGTAGTGTTTACTTATCTAACTACTTGATTTGCAGTTAGATGCTTAAGTACTGTCATTTGTGCCTGCAAACTTCATGGGCTGGGTTGAAGCCTTTTAACCAGACAGACCTTAAATGTTTTGCCCAAGGCTATAAAATAAATTACTGGCAGAGCCAGGATTAGAGTTTCAGTTCCTAGCTCTAAACTTCATGCTCAGTCCACTAGTCCACTGCCCTCCTGGAATTAGGAAGAACTGGCCATTTCACAAAATAGGCTGTTTTCCAGCCCAAATTTGCAGAAGTAAAAGGTTTGGAAACAATTTTGTAGATCTGACCCGAGGCACCTGCCTGAGGGTTACTTGTGTCCCCCTCAATGGAAGCACAGATTAAAGTGAACATGTTTTACACTATGTTGTTGAAGGTAAAAAGGCCACACTGTCAATGTTTGCAAGGGTTCCCAGATGACCATGAGCCAGCCCTGAGGTTCAGATAAGCATCCACACATTTTGGTGTTACCTATGGACCATATTAGGTCCTCTGATTACTCTCCAAAACTGTGTCTTCCCACTGGGCCAGAAACACTGATCTTTTATTTTTAAAAATTTTCTCCAGCTGCAACTATCAGATGTTTGTTAAGCCATGGATGGACATGCAGATTTGGCCACATTCATCCTCTGTTGACTCTCTCTCTATTTAAATGACAAGAGGTACCAGGTGGCAAAATGAGTCCTGTACTTTTATTTTTATATTTATATTTATATACATATAAAAAGATAACATTGTTAAGAGTTCAAGTAGCCAGATGTCCATCTTGGGAAATTTTTTTTTTGGTCCCTCCAAAGTTTGATTATATGTTCCCTTATCCTTGTCAGAGAAGTTTATTCTGTATCCAGGTGTTGCTTAGAAGCAAGTATTTTTGCATGTTTTGGACCTAAGAAAAAAGCCATCTGAATATCCACCCCTTCTCCCACGCTTTTGCTGAAAGCCTTGAAGATACCCTTCAGCATCTAACACAGTTCTGAGATATATACATCATAGACCCCATTAGGAATAGCTTTTCCAACAGATTGAACCAGAGGCTTAGTTAATATGTTTTGAGTTTAACGATATTGAATAAATTGTATAGGAAGGAAAAATAGGTGCATGTATACTGTGGAAATTAGATATGGGTCAAAGCCAAAACCTTGAATCTGAATCCCTTTTCAATATCAGAGAATGGGGAACAAATTCAAATCTCCAGATCTGAACTCACCTCTACAGTATGCATCCTGGGTTGGATCCCAGGCTGGAAGGAACCTATTTTCCAGTTCAGATTCAGATGTAGACTAAATCTCATAACATCTGTTCTCATGCGATTTCAGCCTTCAATGGTGTAAATCTCATGAAAAGAGCTAATCCCATGAAATGTTCACCATTCAAATCTAAACCCAAACTCTAACCTTGATTGGGCCATGCCCATTACCATGAATTGTGAAACAGTAATAGGATTCTGTCATGTGCACCACAATAAAGTGTGGGTGTGCGACAGAAGAAGTATGTAAGATGAGAAAAACTGTGAAAATATCACAGAGGCTTACTTTGTTCAGATAGGTATCAGACAGAGAGTTTGTAGCACATATTCTGTGGCTCCAGATACCATTGAATTATAACTTCTTTATAATTTGAGAACTGGACCAAAAAAGAGCACTAGGATTATCCAGTCTAATTCCCACACTTTCACCACCTCACCTCCAGTTAATCCACCATTCTTACAAAGGTCATATCCATCCTGTTCTTGAATATCTATAGCAATGGTGCTTCAATTGCCCCCCTAGGTCACCTGCTCCATTTCCCAGTTGTAGATTTTTTTTCTTAACCTCTAGTCTAAACTTTTCTGTCCTTTGCTTTAGGTCACTAGTCCTTGTCCAAACATCTTCAGAGACGGACTAAATTCCTCTTGATACGTATTGTTTCCTTAAAAGGGTATATAAAAATGTGATGATCACCTCCTGAATCTTCTTCTTCCTAAACTATATCAAATGAGCTCCATTTGTCTCTGTGCAAGTCACCCTTCAATCTGGCTTTATTAGAGTTATTTAGTTTTTTATAATTAGATGCTTTTGAAATGTTTCAATTAAGCAAAACTCCCAACAGTAAAACCTCAGAGTTATGAACACCAGAGTTACAAACTGGCCAGTCAGCCACACACTTCATTTGGAACCGGAAGTACGCAACCAGGCAACAGCAGAGAGAGACACACGCCCCCCCCAAATACTGTACACTACTGTGTTAAACGTAGACTACTAAAAAAAAAAATAAAGGGAAAGTAGCATTCTTCTTCTGCATAGTAAAGTGTCGACATTGTATTAAGTCAATGTTCAATTATAAACTTTTGAAAGAGCAACTAAAATGTTTTGTTCAGAGTCATGAACAATCTCCATTCCCAATGTGTTCATAATTCTGAAGTTCTACTTGACAAAGGATGAGACAGCGTCTGCGTGTCTATCCAAGTTAATCTACTCAGAATGAGGACAGTTTTTCTTCTTGGCTCAACCCCACCAATCCCAGAAGACCCTGCACTACTGTTAGAACTGGAGTAAACACTGTCTCCTGGTCCCTTCTACATATCCAAGTAAGGGTACCCTAAAAGCTGAGGACTGACTCCCCAGAGTGGGTGCTGGAATGACAATTATGAAGGCAGCCTAAGGTCAGAATTAGTTCTAAATTTTCCTCAGTATCCCATGTCCCCTTTTATTGGACTTCCATTCAAACACAAATAATTTAAAAATTTCATCTTCTCCTAATGTGGTGGAAAAGCCTGGATGCTCATCTCTGGTCTCTAAAACATTAATAAATGTCACCGATATCTTCCCCAGTTCAGGGTCCTATCTGACTCCAACTAACCAGTATTTTGAATTGATGGGAATGGTTTGTTTGTTGATGCCAACTGGCAGTGAGCACATTTTGTTACAAACAAGAACAGCACTCGTCCTTGTCTTCTGCTCATCTGATTTGGCTTGTCTACATGGTGTAGCAAAGCACACCAGAAGATTGTGATTCCTTGGTAAAGCCAGGGCTGGCCCTACACTAAATGGCACCCCAGCCTTCAGCGACCCTCTTCCATTTGTTAAACTTTTAAATACCTTATTTTTTATTGCATGTGTAGCCCATTTTGTCACTTTGATTTGCATGCATCATTTATCCCTGTCATATAAAACAATAAATGTGCATGTTAGGGTATGTAAATCAATATTTATTCATGTCATAAATACACAAATAAAAAAAATTAATTTCCTTTAAGCATATAGAAACTTTTTAATTTTAAGAATAACTGAAATGTACTGACATCAAGAAACTGAACTGTGCACCAACATTGGGTGGACCAGAATTAAATAGTGTGACAGTAGGTGACAGCCTTAGAATGTGAACCTAGTCCTTTAGTTCAAAAGGTCGCTTTTCTCACCTTTGCCCTTGCAAACTGAAACACAGCGTCAGAGAGATCCAAAAACTGGCCGATGGCATTTTCAAGACATAAAATAGCAAGCGAGGTCAAGCTCTTGTCGGCCATTGTCAATCAAAGATATGTTTTAATGAGCCTGAGCTTCAAAAAGCTCTGCTCACTACTCATGACTGTGACTGGCAGCATGAGATGTCTCCTCAAAGCTATCCACACTTTAGGAAAAGTGTCATTCAGCTCTACATCATGAATGAATTGGAACTTGGAGTGGAGAGGGCTTCCTGTGTGGCAAACTGTAATGGAGGTTGTCCAATTGGACAAAGAGGTCTTTATCATTGACATCTGAACATTCCCCATGTGTCAGCATCCAGTGAAGGTCCATACAATTGTTTAAGTGTATTTTCCTGTCTGCCATCAGTATACTGAGGTCATGCAAACCCCCCCCCAGGTCTTTTCGTAGTGCTTCATTTGTCTGAACCTTTCTTTGATGGGCATGCAAGCCGTGTCAACCAGTGAGCAAAAAAACTCACTCTTGAATTTTTCTTCCGAGCTTCCCATCACCTCAATTCTGCCCTCGTAACCAAACTGTCTCTTCTTCCATTGAATGCGAGTTTCCTTGAAAAGAGGCTCAACTCCTAAGTTTTCTGCCATTTCTTTGGCAGCAGTGATGGCATCTTCAAATCCGTTGTCTCTGCAGGCCACAATGAAATCAAGGCATCTTCTCATCAAAGTAAAAGCTGTCGTGATGTCCATTGACAGAGTTTGTAATGCCTTGCTTACAACGTTTACTTGGAACAGGATGTCGTGCCAAACCACAACCAAGACCAGAGATTTGAGTTCAGTGATCTGGTTTGCCAGGCTTTGTGCCTCATGTCGGATTCTGGCCTCCACTTTACTCAATTGCGCCAGTTCCATCAGGGCATCGTAAACTTCAGTCACTTGGTACCTCACTGGCCCTACGCTGTCAGTGATGCTCTCCCAGCAAGTGTCACTTAGTGGTTTCGTGGTCATCTTTGTAACATTGTCCATGAGGATCTTCCACCTGATAGTTGAAAAACAGAAGATATCCTTTGCGGTATGCTGAAGAGAGAGACTCACTCTGAAGAAAATCACACTGCCTCTGACACAACCAGGTTGTGGGAATGGCAGCCAGAAGACATGAAAAAATCTTAGATTCAGTGCAAAGATCCTTATCTGGACGCCGTTGTTTCTTCCCTTCATGATTTGCGTCATTGTCGTAGCGTTGGCCGTGGCAGGCCTGAAGCTTTTTTTTATTCTCATTCAAAATGTTCATAAAGAGTTCTGTTAGGTCTCTTCCAGTAAGAGTCATCCACAGACCAGAAACAGATAAAGTGTTGCTTTACTTGGACACAGCCATCCTCATCGTCAACAAATCTTACTGTACGTGATATCTTTTCACTGTGCCGAAAGTCAGGCATGCAGTCTATTATTATGATGTGGCACTTCGCTTATGGAACACCTGAAGCATTTTATTTCAAACATTCTATTTTCCCTTTTGTCGCTAACAACAAAAACAGCGCCCTGAGCCTGGCGCCCAACAAGCCTGGCATTCTAGGCGGTCGCCTGTCTCTAAAACTGGCCCTGTGTAAAGCTGTTTCTTGAGCTTGAAATTTGTAATCAATGCCATGCCTTGAAGAAGCAAATGTCAGTTGAGGCAGATAAGTTAATCAGAGAAGTGTGATGACCCACAAAGGTATCACTGCAAACTGCCATAAGGGCTTGTCTACACGGTGCCAACAAAGCACACTGTAGGGGTGTGCTCTAAAAGATTCCTAATTCATGTTAACATAGTCCTAACCTGATCTAGGTAACTTTTAGAGCATGCCAGCAGAGTCTACATGGGGCTGTTAGAGCACAACATATAGAGCCTTTTACAAATCACATCCCTCTAGCGTGCCTGGTAGGGAATGTGTAGACAAGCCTGTGTAGACGAGCCCTTATGACAGTTTGCAGAGGTACCATTGTGGGTCATCACACTTTTCTGATTACTTCATCAGCCTCAACTGACATTTGCTTCTTCTAGGCACTGTACTGATGACAAATTTCAAACTCAAGAAAGAGCTGTTCTGATTAGCAACATGCCTGTAGGAGTTGGAGCTTTGAGATACACTCTTCAGGGCTTTATCCCATGAATCACAATGGATTGAATAGAATGGGAAGGTCTTTAAGCACACGACTTAGCCAGCCTTCTTTAGGTGGCATTGCTCACCCAGCAGAACATCATCTAAGTTTATCAAGGGCTGTAGTACACTAACATCCCGCTGACTCACATTTTGCAAGTTGATGTCAACATTTGTCCCACCATTGCAAATATGGCCCTGTCACGTTTGCCAGTCTCCCTGTTGCATTGAGTCAGAAGCAGCCATTTTTTGTCAGTCATTGACCAGAACAGATGGCTGAGCTTGGTGTCAGGATGCCAAAACCTCTCTTAAGCTGGGAATCACGGGTGTTTTCTTTTAAAATTGAATTAAGCGGTAGAAAGAATTTCCCTGAGACCTTGTGTGATATCTGGAGTAGAAATTATTCTCTTTCCACATCTCCATTGAGACTCAGAATGCTATCCAGAGATTCTTTAGGGTTCATTCCTCCTTTCTTCTGCTCCCACTCTGGATTTGAGTTACTTTATGTCCAGAAAATCTGATGACTCTTCTATATTGATGAATGTTCCAAGTATTTCCAGCTAGACTTTGCCTACTATGTCATTAAGTGAACTGAGATCAACCCAGGGAAAATAGAGCCGTGGTACTACTCAATACTCCTGCTGCCTCCCCAGGTAGATCATGCTTTCTATGTTACCAAGTTTTCCAGGTACAGCCCAGGTAAAAAGTATCTACTGCGTTGCTGACCATTGTTGTTTATTGACTGATTTATATCGGATCCCAACGTGTCCTAGACATTTTGCAGGCATGCAAGAAGGCAGGTTCCTGCCCCCAAAGAGCTTACGTTCTAAAGAAACAACATGAAGATGGGGTTGAGAAAGGAAGGCATTCAATATGAACGGCTTCAGTAGCCTTAGCCTTTCGGCCAGTTTTCTAAAGGTATTTATGCACCTATCTGCATCTTTAAGAATCTAATGGGATGTACAACAGGCACCCAACTCCCATTGTCTTCAATGCCTCACCGGCTTAGGTGATTTTGTGACTCCCATTGGGTGTCTAGCTGTATCTTTAGACATCTGAATAGCTTGGAAAATCTGACACTTTGATTCTTTATCACATTCTGTTAGGTTTGTTAGTCGTCTTATTAATTTGTATTGTGGTAATACCTGGGGGCACCAGTCACGGACCAGGACCCCATTGTGCTAGGTGCTGCACAAACACAGAACAAAAAAACTCTTGCCTGCTCCCTCCCGCCATCCCTCCCTTTTCTTTAAATAAGCCTTGCCGGTTTTCTTTTCCTCCTCCACCACCTGTTCCTAATACATCCCAGTTACAACACCCCTGCTGTGCTGATGAATGTACAAGGTACATCCCAGTACAACATACCTGTTGTGCTGTGGAGTAAGTCCTTGGTAGAAGGCATGCCACTCAGAATGGGGTCTGGAGTTTGCACCCTGCTTCTCCCCCCAAATGCAGGTGATAAGTGTTTTGGGAGTGGTAAGTGTGTGATAGAATGAACTGGAGAAGGCCAAATAAAGGTGAATTAACAGCCGTTTAGCTATGTTGGACATACAAAAAGAATAACTTTGCTTGCAGTATTTCAGTGGTTCCACTTGGGCTAGGAAACATAAAGTACACCCCTCTCCTTCCCTCCCTCCCCCGCAATCTCCTCCCACATACACACAATATTGTAAAACCCACATTAAGTGAAAGGTTAAAAATTGAGCATTAAATAGCCAAGTTTTGAATAAAGATTCCTAACCATTCTTGTGTGAACTAAGTCTATTCCTTAATATTTTGGAGAAAAATGCACCCTGTAGAAATAATAGTTTCTGAGCACCTTGATGCATTTCAAATTCATTTTCTGGATCTTAATTTTGTGGCAGACAGGTTTGCTATCATTTTGCATTTCAAGAGCTAACTTCCATTAATATCAGTGGGACTAGAATTTAGCTCCAAAACTGTTATTTAACAATAGGACACAACAGTCCCTGGCTTTTATTTGGTTTTTGTTTTGTTCTCCTGGGGTCCGAGCGTGTGTGCATCCCATCAACTCTGTCCTCTCTGCTCCCAAAATGTCTTGCACGAATGACTTTATTTATTTTTTTGTAAGAAAATATATTTTACTAGGCAGTTTTATGAGACCTGACAAAATGCCTCATAAATAACCCAGCAGGAAATATGGGGTAAATAAAAATTTTACAACTTTATGATAAACCTGAGAAGTCTTTGGTTTCTTTGCGAAAGAAATGAGCAGGGTATTTCATTAAGGAAAAGGACATGCTCACTAAAGCCCAACAGTTACAGACATGCTGCCTTTTTAACCTGTAATTCAGTCAAACAGGTTTGGTGGCAGTGGAAAATGTAAAGGGTCCTGTTTTGGCTTCTTGGGTCATGCTGCCCCCTGATCTCTTTGTGCTGTAGATATTTTACACAGCGGGACTGATGCATTGGTGCTACTTACATATCTGCCCCTAAAACATCCAGAAACTATTAGTCCAGATGAATCTCCTCCAATGTAATAAGAACAGAACCAGGTCTTTACCCATAACCTGAAATGAAACCTTTGGCAGGTTCAAAAATTTTGAACATTAAAAAAAAAACAAAAAAAACCCCAGTGTTAATTCTGCACAACTCTGTGCTTCCTGGTACAGAAGGGAATTGGAAGTGCCAAAATAACATGAGAAAAGTTTTCCTGGGGCTATAGCTGGTTCATCAGGACGTCCCAGAGTTTTATGAGAAAGCCTGTTGTCCTCAAGAGTTCTGTCCTAGCGCTGCAGACCTGAATGGTTTACATCAGACTCCAGACTTTTAGGTATTCAAATATTAATAAAAATTGTATAGCCACCCTTCAGCTTCTGAGCGGTGGTTGACCAATGGGGTACTGGAATGTAAAGGAGGATTTCCTTTTTTTTCTCCATTTAAAAGACCAGGACTATAAATAATACACAGCGATCACATCAGCTCAAATTCTACTGCAAAGGAACCACCTCTAGTGGTACACAGAAGCTGCTTCAGCTCCTGGACAATAGGCAGCAGATGTTGCCTTAACAGTGTCTATGTCAGCACTCACGCTTGACAAACCACCAGATAAAAATTGTGCAGGGAAGAAACCTGCACTTTTGAGTAAAGGATTGCCAGGACAACTTCGTCTTTGCTATCGCTAATTTCTGTGGTTCTCTTATCCACCAAATGATTTCTGTAGTTTTGTTGCAAACTGGTGAGAGAAATAGGTGGGAAAAGGAGACTGATGCTAATGGAAGGCTCTGTTTAGCAAAAGAATTGGAAAAATTAGCATTTGTTTGTTGTCATCAGTGTGTTCAGAGCCACACAATTTAGAGTGGGGACTGCTGAGTTCTTCACAGAGAGATTGGAGTGTGGGTCACCGCCCCTCCCATTCACTATTGCATGGCCCCACCAGTTCTCCCTTTCCCGCTCAGGTGGCATCTCTGTAACTGCAGAAGCTTCTTTAATGGCAATATTCGGAAATGTTGGTAACTGTCTTTAATGCGATTTAGTTAAACAAGGAGGGAAGGTTATCCCATGGGTCTGGTCCAAAGTCCATTGAAATCAATGGCTCTTCATGACCCACCAGTTCTCCTTAGATTACCAGCACCTGCTCACCGGGCCGCAGTTTGGGAATCTCTGACACAAAGCAAGACATGAGCCTTACACCAGTGACCCTGCAGTCTAGTGGCCTGGTCCTGAAAGACCCTGCATGCTCTCAGCTCTCATTGAAGCAGGCTTCAGTGAGAAATCACTGGGAGCTCTGGCCTATGGTCCATAAATGCTTTGGGGGTTCGAGGCACGGTATAAAAGGAAGATGCAGGAATGATCATCCTCTTTCAGATGGTAATGCACGTGCGGTGTTATTTTTTCACAACGCTGTGCGGTCCTGTAGGAGCAGCCTGGGTAGTGTCAGGCCCTGAAAGTGACTGACAGCACGTCAGGGGAAATTGGCTGCTTGGTGGTAAATGCTGCTTTAATGAAAGCCCATATGTTGCTGAGTTATCTGTTCTGAATCCCCTGGTATTATCCCTGTGACTCTGCCACTGGCCTCCCTGACGTAGAGGTTAAATAAAATACCAGTTCCTTCTGATTTAGCTTTTGTCTTTGGCAAGCTAAACGCCCTTCAGGCCCTGGTTCACTCAACCTTCCAGGTCAGAGCCAGCCATGGGAAACCCCTTCCCAGCATTTCACTGTAGATAATGTCATGGCTGATTCATGATTCATGAGATTTTTCAACGGATTGCCTTCCGTTGCTGCTGCTTCTGGTACCGATGGTCCTTGGCTTGAGTTCTTTCTCCTTTTCCCCAACACCACCGCTTCTTTTTAAATTTTCAAACAGATTCTTGAGTGAGCAGTTTGGAAATTTTAAGAACAATGCTCAAAATGAGCAGAGAAGAAGAGAGGTACGCTCCTGTAATGCTGCAGCATGAGTCTACCTATGGGATGACACATGGCATGCGATGGGAAAGCAGAGAAGCTCTTTTAATGCTACAGGTTGGGCTGAGCCAGGGAGATAGGAAATAAGGGGTGCTCCTGCAATTCTACAGCACAAGTTTGAGCCACAAAAGAGACCACAGGGGAAAGTAGAGGTGCTCCTGTAATTCACCAGAGCCAGAAAATAGAGCATAACAAGAGACCATAATATAGCTACATCCCTCTGTAAGTGTTTGGCATCCGTCGTCATCAGGAATATGTGCCAAACATAGATCCCAGTCACCAGACTAAGGGGACTGAAAATTCATCTTATTCTTTTATAGATCCTGTGACATCCTGCCTCACCCCAGCTTGGCGACTCCAATGCCCCGTGACATCCCAACACACCTCAGACTGGGAATGTCAGCACCTCCTACTGGAGCATGGAGCAGACCTAGGAAAGATCAGGTATATCTTCTTGCTCTACCGTGAGCTCCGGTTTTGCAACCTTTCCTTTCACTTGTGATTTATCCCCTTTGGTGTTAAAAAGATAAAACAACTCGTTGTTTGATCGAATGTTCAAAACAGTGACTACAGAATGTGTTTATTTGGACATATGATGTGAAACTCATATAACTTGATGGGGTGTATTGACCAGTGTATTTATTTTTAAGTTTTCTGATGCACATAAGATCCATGGTGAAATAAAAGCTGCAGTATCAGTGTTCAGATCTCCAGGGCTGCACACACATCATCAGTACAATAATAATGTGCATGCATTCAGATGAGTACATTTCCACATGCACTTACCCATCTGCACATACAATCACCGTATTTGGACACACAGATACCTCTTTGCACATGTAGGCAAAGGTAGGCAAGAACATAAGCACACAAATCTATACAAGGGTTTTACACATGCAAATAACCCTTGCCTAGCATTGCCATTTATCTTGATAAAGTTATTAAAATCCAAGTTCAGAATGCAGATTGGATCTTGGTGAAAGATCAAGCTGTGTGGGAAGACAGAATTTTTAATTATTCAATGACAGGATGAAAATATCCCTGTAAATGAATGAGATCACTTGGAATGGCACAGTTAGCATCAGAAGTGCTGATTGGCAGCAACATCTTTCTTATGGATATTGCCTTCCCAAAAGAGGGACTTGTGTGGGTGATGTCACATCCTGGTTGTTCATCCTAGCCATGGGAAGATACAGGGAGGTTGTTGAAAAGGGATGTTGGTTCCAGCTGGTCCTGGTTTTGACTGCAAAAATAATCTATGACTCCTCCAGTGAAATGGAACCATTTTACAACCAGACTGGAGAAAATAAAACTTTCAAAGCCAAGCTGAAGAGGAGTACAAGGAGAGACCGGAGAATTGCAGGGTGAAAGAGTAGGCAACAGGAATGAAAGGAAAGCCCACGAAAGTTTATGCCCACAGAAATGTGATAGTCTTTAAGGTGCTACAGGACTCTCCTTGTTTTTGCTGTATACAGACTAACACCCCTCTGGAACTTTTCATCTCAAAGCTGGGAGAGAGGACAAAAGGCCCACACCCCAGCAGTGATCACAGCCCCTCATTGCCACATTAGCAACATTATTCCGTTTAGTAAACAGAGCCAGACGTGTTGGCACCTTCTCTCCTGGGACAATACAGCCTGTGCTTTGTTTTAGAATGTGAGTCCCAGGCACACAGAGGGTGGCCTGGGGGTGTGTCTGTTCCTAAAAAGATAGCCGTAATATACAGAGCACACCCACTGAATCCAGAGAGGATGCTGATGTCTTTTTCTCTTGTGAAAGTTTGGGTTTAAAACAGCTTCCACCTTCTGACAACTATATTTAATTTTTGCCTTTTTTTGCAAAAATAATAATTGATTATATTGCTATAGACCTCTCGAGCAAATGGATCTGTATCAAAACCCTGGATCTGGAGCCAGACTTTATCTCTGTAATGGACAGACCCAAAAGCCCAGATCCAAAGTTACAAATCCACTTGGCCTTGTGGATTTGTAACCCAAACCCAGACTTTCCTAAAGTTTGTGGGTTGGAATCCTGGCCTGCTATACAGCAAAATGCAAACGTTGGATAGCTCTGATTCACTCCCATCTCTGCTGTTAGACAAGGATCTCAAAGTCTGTTATCAAGGTATACTATTATTATCCTCATTTTACAAATGGGGACACCGAAGTGGAGAAGGAAATCAACTTGGCCAAGAGACAGCAAGGCCTGGATCCACATAAAAGTTAGGTTGATATAGCTACGTTGTTCAGAGGTGTGAAAAATCCACACCCCTGAGCGCTGTAGCTAGGCCAACCTAACCCCCAGTGTAAATGCCGCTACGTTGACAGAAGAACGCTTCCACTGACATAGCTACCATGAGTCGGGGAAGTGGTGTTTCTACACTGATGGAAAAATCTCTTCCATTGGTGTAGCCTGTGTCACCAGTGGGGTATGCCAGCATAGTTACAGTGAGGTAGCAGTGCCAGAGAAGTCCCAGTAGTGTAGACGTACCCTGTATCAGTGACAGAGGTAAGATGAGAGAGATCCTCAGCCTTCCATTGTTGTGCTTTAACCACTGGACAATTCTTCCAAGACATATTCCATGCAGGACATATGCAGGGTTTGTGATGGAAATAACTCATCCCAGAGGACTCTTCACTTCATCCAACCCTTCTAGATGTGAGTGGACAGTGCAATTTCTTCTAAAGCAATTTCCATTGTTGTCCAAGTTAACCTACCGCTGTTTTACTGTGAGAACTCTGGGTAGCTAGGGCTCTGGTCCATTGTCCATTAAGGTCCATGAATAGATTCCTACTGACTTCTATGGGCTATGGATGAAACCCTACACAGGGAGATTTACCCAGTGCTTGGGCAATGTGTCCATAGCTTGGCTTGATGCCATCATTCCATGTTTAGCAAAGCATAGGTCTGGATAAATGTTGTGGATTGGTACTGGGGTACAAAGCATTGCACCATTAGGTCAGTGGTTAGAAGCCAGTCTGGAGTGGTGGGGATGAAAGTCACAATTATCTAACAGCTATTGGTTAGCTTGTGTGAAACACTTTGGGGGTCTCAGACCAGTCCCTAATGGGAAGATGTCCATACTACAACTGGCCCTACTTGTTTCATTATTCTCATCCTCTCCTCTGACCTATTAACAGACCCACCTTCTACCTAGTGCTTCTGTTTCTTTTGATATATTTGTAAAAGGCCTCTTATTTTCCTTAATCCCTTTGGCTATAATTAACTCATTCTGCATTTTTGCTGCCCTTATCTTTTCCCTGCAAGCTTTAACTGGCTGAATATTCTTGTTTGGTTGCCTCCCCTGTTCTCCATTTCCACCGAAGGTTTTCTTTTTAATCCTTACATCAGCCCTTGTGCTTTCTTATTTCTTGCATTCTTCTTCTTTTTTTCCTATCCTGCATTAATTATTGTGCCATTTAGGATTCCTGGCTTCCTCTTACACTGGTGGATTTCAGTCCTTCCTCCCATTGCACTTTACTCACTAGATTTTTAATTCCCCATAATTTACCTTATTCTGCTGTAT
Source organism: Mesoclemmys tuberculata (assembly GCA_007922155.1). NCBI lineage: Eukaryota > Metazoa > Chordata > Testudines > Chelidae > Mesoclemmys > Mesoclemmys tuberculata. The sequence continues at coordinate 22,843,385 of ML677084.1, read as the reverse complement.
TATGTATTTTTTATTCCTTGCTATGCTGAATTAATGTAGTTCATGGTCACTGGTTCCAAGCTTCCCTATTATTCTCACAGCCACAGCCTCTTCTCTTTCACTAAAATTCTTTATTTTATATAAAATGTCCAAGGTACAAATGATTCCCCCCCCCCAATGAATCAGCCAGAAAAGGGGAATGAATCTGAACCCTGTCCTATTTCAGGGAAGACAAATTTGAATCCTTAGCTCCAAACCTGCTCCTGGTGTATTAGTTTTCAGGAATTCCTTGTTCTTTCCAGGCTGGAACTCCCATAAGCACTTTTCTGTGCTCTTCAGCATGACCAAACTTTTCTGGACTTTTTATAAAAAGGCTGTTTGGTTTAGTTTGCATTCAGGGCAAAAGCTTCAGTTCAGTTCTTCTTTTATCCCTCAGTGTTTGTCCTTCACTTTGATAGCAGTGAGGCCCAGCTGTTTGAACTCTGGGTGCTGAGAGTAGAGCTGGTCAGAAAATGGGTTTTTTCCACCATGGAAAATTTCAATGAAAAAAAATCATTTTCATCTGAATTTTCCACAGAAAATTTTCACTTTTCATTGAAGACAGAAAAATTGGAAAGATTTTACCAAAACTCAAATTTTTCCATGGAAAACACCCTTTAGGAAAAAACACTCTTCCATTGAAAAACCCAAATTTCCACTGCAGAAGAGTTTCAATGGAAAATTTGGTGTCAGCCTCCCTGTCCCACCCCATCCCCACTGAGAGCTAGGGACTCCTCAGTTCTACCCCTGCAGCTCTGCTAGTGACTGGGTGGGCACTGTGCACCCGTCATTTGACCTCTCTATAAAATGACTGTTATAGTCCCTTATCTCACAGGAGGGTTGTGTGGATTAATTAGCTAATGTGTGTGTTATGCTTTGAAAATGTAGGCTAGGCTTCTCTGAGCCATCTAGGAAGCTTGGACACCCATTTCCCATTCATTGGGCTGTCATGCTCTGGGCACTATATCATAGCCACATTCTGCCCTGATTTATACTCTATGTAACTCCAATTTAGGCAACAAGGGTACAGAGGGTACAGGGCAGGACTAAGCCAGCCCTCATTATGGCGCTTGGTGTCAATGAACACTGAAATGGGGGCAGTAAATGATTGTAAGTGTAAGCAAACGAGACTTTCCAGGAGCGCCAGCCACGGTTCTCTCCTTTCCTTCTTTTGTGCCTTCCTCCTACCCCTGGGAATCTCCGCTGGCTTTTCTTGGCTGCCTGAGTAGGCTCCAAGAAGAGCAGGGCAGGCAGGAGCCTGGCCCTGCAGGTACACAAGATAATTTGGTGGGTGGAGATAGTGATAAATAGCCCATTCTTTTGTCCCCATTATTTTGGTAACAGATGCTAAAACGACCCTATCAAAGGTGAATTGCAGGTGAATGTGTCACCATGTTGGCAGCCAGAAGAACCCTTCCTTAATTTCCCTCAAACAAGCCTTCTCCCTGTCAGTTTTCTGGTAGGCCAGTGTGACTCTTGGTTTACTGCTGTGTGACTGGAAAGGGCTGTCTAAAATGCAATGCTGATCCCAGTCTCATCCCCAAAGGAGCAGAAAGTGGCCCAGTTTTTTCAGCACACTCCATTCTGCTCTCCACCCGGCTCCTATGTGAAAGGAGAACAGGCTCATTCTGGTTTGAAGAGCAGAGAAAGGGAACTAAATTTGCCATCTATTTTTTCCCCTTAACTTCATTATCCCACTTGTCACTGGGCACTCAGCCCACTTAAAAATGCAAATGGAGGAAGAGAGAGCAGGCACCTCCAGTCAGCCTTTGGCGCTGAGGTCCTACAGAGTTTTGGGGCTGAGCTGCTGAGACAGCAGGATTCTGAGCAAAAGAAATGAGATTTATGAATGAGTTAGTGCCCGTTGCGGCTTCCCTCCTCTTCATCAAATTATATTCTCTCTCTCGTGATCTCTTTCTCACAGCCACACACAATTACTTTGCTCCCATGCATGATGATAATACTTAGCCCTTTTAAAGCACAAAGTACCTTATAAACATTAGCGAATGCTCACAAGGCCCTTGGAAAGCAGGTTGGTAACACATTCAACAGATGGAGAAACTAAGGCACACAGCAGTTCAGTGGCTTGCCCACATCCAGGCTGGGGCCAGAATTAAAATTAATGGGTTCCTGGCTCCCTATCCTTCATTCAAATTGCTAGGCCACGCTCTGAGATTAAAACTCACTTTAGTTCCACCAGATAGACAAAGAAGCAGGTGGGAGGAGAGATTAACCATTTATGTGATAGGGCAGAGGGAAGTTGCTATAACACCGAGCTGACAAGAGATGATGTCTACACTTAAAATGCTACAGTGGTACATCTGTAGCTATGCTGCGGTAGCGCTTCCATGTAGACACCATCTACATTGATTGAAGGGGTTCTCCCGTCGGCATATGTAATCCACCTCTCTGAGAGGTGGTAGCTAGGTCGACAAGAATTCTTCTGTCAGCCTAGTGCTGTCTGCATTGGGACTTAGGTTAGTTTAACAATGTTGCTCAGAGATATGGATTTGTCACACCCCTGACCGACGTAGTTAAACCAACCTAATTTTCTGGTGTAGGCTAGGCCTCAGTTTGGTAGTTTTTCATGTCTTTAGGATTATTTTATTCCTCCCCCCCCCTTGCAATAATTGCTCCTTTCAGCTTCTTTGGTCATTTTTGCCTCTTTAGGCTCTTTACAGACCCCATTTCAGACTTTGCTGTCTGGCTCCTGTGCTGTGGTTCATCAGTGGCAGAGTGGGGCAGGGAAGAAGGACGAGGCCGGGCTGCTTTACCAAAGAACATGAAAAGGCAGTAATTTGGGACCTAAGCATGTTGGCGGTTTCACAGCTTCGGCTGCCCCTGATCCACCTTTCCAGACACGCATGAGGAGACTTCTGAGAAACTGCCGTGGGCTGGCTCCAAGCCCTTTAACGTAACCTCAGATACACATTCTCGCATTTTCTCCCCGCCCCAAACACCACAAACTGTGTCAGCTGCCCAGCACACACATTCGCTATCACGCTTTCACAAAAGAGATTTCTTTCATTAGCTGTGAGGGGAGCAGGTGAGAGTTAGGGAGCAAAAGGCTGCACATTCCTCAGCTAAATATCTTGCCTCCCTGATGAGAGCCCAGGAAGTTCTCTCTCCCTTCTTGTGTCCCAGCCTGCCAACCTTGCTCTCATTACCCTGGCTTCTCCAAGTGGAAACTGGAACAGATAGGACTAGGTCACCAGGTGCACCACAACAGCACTTGGGATGCCTTGGGAAGGGGATCATATATGGCTTCACACCACTTTTCCATCCATTGGCCAACTCTTGATGGCTGATAACTGCTCCCAAGGAGCCACTCCACTGCAAAGATCACTGGAGCATATTGTGCTCTGGCTGTATCATTGCGGCCCTGAATCTACCCTCTCCTTGCCTCCAACCAGCTCGGGAATGCCTCCTATGCCACTGAGGGTGAGGGGGGACCAGCACTGCTAGCTTTGCACCAGTTGTATGCTAGGGGGATCCTGAGCTGATGCCTTAAGGCAAGTTTAAATTGCCATTATGCAGCTGGAGCAGTGCAAAAGGGACTTCAGAGGAGCAGGCCCATAATTGTGTTGTGAGTTTCAGACTGTAGTCAGTACTTAGGAGCTAATTCATACGGAATTATTTAATTGTGCGGGGTCGGGAGTGTGAGTTAGATTTCTCCCACCGAAGAAATTAAATTAGAATTAAGAAATTAAAGAAGAGTCATACCCTGAAAATGACTCTCCCAAATTAGCATACTGGGGTTCCGTGGTTATTTCTGGTCAGGGACTCCAGATTAAAACCTGCATAGTTTGCAAGTCATTTGATGGTGCTTCTCACCAGTTCTTACCATCCCCTAGGTTTACTTGGCCTAGGATTTCCAAGTGAAGCGGGATTGCTTGAGGATTCAGAAAAGAATCCAGCTCAGTCTCCCATTTGTGTGCATCGCCCTGTAGGGGTAGGGATGCAGCACACACCGACCTCAGTAAAGCAAGAAAAATATGGCTGAATGAAAAATAGACTTTTGTGCTAATCCAGGTGGGGGAGGGGCCCATGTACAAGAGTTCAGGACCTCGCGGCTGGAACCCAAAACGTTTGGAGAGGATGTTTGCTTTTACAGAACATTTCCCAAGGCGTCCACGGACTCACTGAAACCCACAAACCCTCCTCTGAAACCACGACTGCGACAAAAGAGGAAGAAAGAGTCTGCAGCAGAACTCGGAGAATATTAGAGCTTGCAAAATATATTTTGATAGAGAGAGAGTTTTCTTCAAGAGATCGTTTGGAGTCGGGACTAAAAGCGAAAGTGGCCCCCGTAAGTGCAGTGTGGAAGCAGTGAGTTCAGACAGGAGTGGCAGCAGCTGTACCACATTACAGAATGCGAAGATGGGCTTGCAAAGAAAATGACCTGTCTCGCTAGGCCACGTCCAGGTAAACACAGCTAGGTGTAAAGGAGTGCAACTCCCCTACAAGCCACCGAGCCAAATTCAGCAGTGATGTGAACAGAGGTGTGAAACATTGGGAGTCCACTGGCCAGAAAATGGGTGCAAATGGCAGAGCAGCATGACTTGCATCCATTTTATCTTCAGGGAGCGTGCAAAAGGAGTATAACAAGGGAACTAAAGGAGGGGTAGCAGGAAAAGGAACTAAAAGAATGCAAAGTAAAGCAGCTCCATCTGCAGCCTCCCTGGGATTTAATTCAGCTCTGACACAACTGGGTATAACTTCTGTTGACATCTGTAGTTGCTGTGTCCATTTATGTGAGAGATGAATTTGAGGCTGGACTCTGCGAGATGCTGAATGCCCAGCCTCTCCCTTCGTTACACGAGAACTTGGAGTGCTCAGCACCTTAAAGGAGGCACACGAAGCATCACTCAGTCAGGCCCGTGGCCTTTACAGAATGCCAGATCAGTGCAGGGCATGCTACTGTGCCACGTAACCACCTCTTATGGGGTGGATTGCGTCTCTTGCAAAGAAACAAGTGAAGTGTTGTGCCTAACACGGTTCCTGCAGGAGTCTGTCCCATGTCTGAAACAATCTGCTGGCCAGCTGGGTTGGAACAGACTTTGGTAACAGGTTTGCAAGTTCAGCTACATGTTATGGCTGCTACATTTAACCAGCTTCAAGCTGAAATTCTTGGGACTTTACATTTTCCAAGCACTGCACTCACCTGAACTAATGAGTTAGTACAACTCCCACAGGGGGTGGGGTAGAAAGTAGATAAGTATCGAGTGTTCCCATTTTACACAGAGGGAAAGCAGACAGGAGATGCTAAGTGGCTTGTCCGAGAAGCAAGACACTAGCAGGAGCTGGTACTAGTATTGCAAACTTCATGGACCCCTGCCCTCAGCTCTAGATCACAGTAGAATCAGCTTTAGAATTGCTTGAGAATCTATGAGACAGGTAAAGAAACTGGCTGTCGCCGCCATCAGCCCATTGCTGGTGAGCTAGGTGTCAACAACGCAGAAGTCCCTCATCTTTCACCAACATAAAATTCACTTTGAAGTCATTCAGATAAACCTGTTATGGAGGAGAGGGCAAATAGAAAAAGCTATACACAATGTAGAGATGGGGTCACGTCCACATATCGTTCCGAACTAGCAGGACTCAGATAGACCAGTATGTTCATTGCGGCAGTGCCAGCTGCAGTCTCTGGCAATGCCATCAGCAGCCCTTACTCCACAGGCTGCTTTGCCTTTTATTATGCCTTTGGAGAACCAGGACCCTTGTTAAAACCCAGGATCTGCTACTGATCACAGGCTCTACTCTGTGAATCGAGACAAACATACAATCCCACAGGCTAGGGATGTCCTTCTGATCTGTTACCAGTGGGAGTATCTGTCATGAGATCAGTGCCTGCCCTTTTCCACATCCCAGTGGGACAGCACCTGCCCGCTAGAGAACAAAGGGGAAACCTGATGTGACGGGAAAAAACAAAATTCTCCCCAGAGAGGCAAGGAATCCCCTTCTGGTTGGAGAGAGCCTCTTCCTCTGGCCAGTTAGTTTGCTAGTCAGCAGTAAATTTATTGACTGTTAGTAAAAAAAAATATATATGTACAAAACCATGTCAGTGCAAATACAAAATCACTGAGAAACATGTTTTGGGTCTAATTCTGCTCTCCCATGTCCCATGCAAATTGGGAAGACTTCTGTAGAAACTGGTAACGATAAAGTGTTGAAAAAATAATGCAAGCGAGAGGAGAATCTGCCCCCTTTTTTTACAGTTGTCTATTATTGTTTTTACAATACTGTACTATTATTTATTTATTTATTTATTTATACTACCATAGCACCTAGGAGGCCTAGTCAAGGACCAAAATCCCATTACGTTACACACTGCACAAACAAAAAAATTGTTTCTGTCTCAAAGAGCTTACAATTTCAGTATAAAACAAGAGACAACAGTGGGCAACATGATAAACTGTAATCTCAGCACACCACCATCTAACTGCTATCAAGATTTTTGTAGGCATCATGACAGAGGAGAGTTTTAAGGAGGGATTTGAAACGTAACTTTGGGCCAGTATTTCAAATGTGAGTGCAACCGGGCACCCGCAAAAACTTGCACAAAAAAAAACCCCATGTGCTGCGCCCATCCCCCAACACACACAGCCATTTCCTGTTTCTGCACATTTTTCTCAGGCATCGATGTTTGAAAATGTGGATTCTGTGCAGAGCTCCTGCATGCATTTTATCTTTATCTTGGCATTTGGATGACACGTGTCACTCTGGGAGTAGCATACCTTATTCTGCGAATTAAAATTTCCATTCCCTGTATTTTGCACTTTTTTCTGAGGATGAGGGGAAGGGGTCTTCTCATTCCTGACTAAACTGCAAGGACCCCACATCCCCCATCTTACATCTCTCTTCCCTTCAGGCCTCATGATGAAGCCGCCTCCATTCCCGCTGAGGATTCAAGATGGATACCCTCCAGAGCCCATCTCTACCACCTTTGCTAATCCAGAATAGACACTGCAGATTTCTAGGAGATTTTCCTTGCTCGCCCCTGCCCATTGTTGGAACACATCACCCAACAGTAGATGAATGTACTTGCCTCTGTAAAACCCACAGCTCCAACACAGGGGCAAGTAGCCAAGAATGACTACTCACAGTGGTGATTAAGAGAGCAGGGGTACACACGACATTGGGCAAGTCAAGGTGGTGCTCATCACCCAGCTGCCACGCCTGATGTGTGTTTCTGTTAACCCTGTTGGCTGTGTACGTGGCAGGGTAATATATGCGGGTGGGGGGATGACATGCATTCTGCTTTCTTCAGTCATGGACAAGAAAAGCAGATGGAGTAGAGGAGTGTCTGTGTGCCAATTTCTTTTGTGCTTTTGTGAGGCCAAGGGAGTTGTGACTCTAGAATTTGAGCAAAGCTTAACTCGATGGAGTCTAGCCTATTCCAGGAAACCACCTCTTTTGTTTCAGTTAGAGAGCTTCTTCTTCATATTCCCTTCTTAAAAACCATTTCTGTGTAATGTTAAAACAGCTGCCATGTTCCACCCCAGAGAGGGCTGTATTTCATTGGTGGGTAATGTGATCCTTATATGTACAGTCTGTAAATCACTTCTGAATCCTTCCTGGAAAGAAAAAAATGCTGTAAAAATTAAAAAAAAAAAAAAACCCAATTATATCTGCCTAGGAAATGAAATAGCCTCTTTTATCACTGATTGGGCTTGAATACAAAACCCATCCCACCTCTATATCCTGGAAACATCCCAATGCAGTCCCTGATATTGCTCTGCTATATCACCGCCATAGGAAGTAATGGGCAGTTAGTTCAATCCCAGTCACCTTTTTCTCCTCCCCCCCTCTTCCTGGGTTCTTCCTCTCCCCTGACCCTCAGCCCAAGCTCAACATCTGCCCATCTATTGTTTGTCACAGACATTAACCTCATCCCCTTTCTTGAAACAGTCGCAACTTAAACCACAAGAGAATCATAAAAGAGACTCTTCTCAAGCCACTCCCTCGTCTGAAACCCCGAGTGTCCATTTCAATAGATCACACATTTTGTCTGACGTGGCCCTGGGCACGCCTGAAATGCACTGGGCCTTGGGTCTTGGCCTCCATCAGCTGAACTATTTCCTGTTGAAGGTTACTCACTTCCTGTTTTCTGTATTTAGACCATCTGAGTCTATATAGGGAGGTTTTGATTTGTTGTAAACTTCAGCTGGTTTAGATGTTAAGTTGGTGGGGGAGGGAGGGACTGGAGACAAAGTGGTTCTATTTAATACCGATGCTGTTTTCGCTCATGGTTTTATAGTGACCACCAGAGCATGTGAAAGGAAGGGCAAGAGATGACAGCATGGGAGATGGAGACAGGACTGCTTCACAATGGGCTTGGGCTGAAATCTTTTACTACGTGTGTATGGAGCAGCGGTGGGTTAGAGTGCATGGGTGGGATTTGATACATGCCAATAACTGATTTTTCTGATGTGTCACTTTCGCCATAGACAACTGTGCAGAAAGGCGAACAGCAGTGCAACAGTTATGTGGGGAAAAATGGGAAGAGCCTGACTAGCCTAAGAATATTAATATTATGCCTTTTTTTAGTGCCTGCCCGATGAATACCTCAGAGCATATCATGGATTTTTATGTATTATTTATTTTAGTTGCCCAGCACTCTGCTAGACACAGAAACGTGTGAGAAGTCACACACATACCCTGTGAGGTTGGTCATTATGATTATCCCAATTTTACAAATGGGGAAACTGAGGCACAGAGGGATGAAGTCACTTTGCTCAAGCTCATACAGCAAGCCACTAGCGGAGTCAGGGATCAAATGCAGGAGTTTTGACTCTGTCACCTGCACGTACCAGAGACCACTCTCTCTGCTCTCATATGTCAGCCATGAAAAGCATTCTCCTGCGCTGAAAGCATTTATTGTAGTGCAAGAAATGCTGAACAGCCCTGCTCAACTCAAGATGGACCACTGCATGCTGGGACATGTAGTTTCCATGGACTGCACTCTAGGATACCTTCAGTCTGCTCTATTTTATTCAATTTAGCCGTAGCCCTTCTGACTACTGGTCACTCTGGCCCTTAAAATGCGGGTACATTTATCATATAATTATAAAAGGTCATGAAAAACAAAGAATAAATTAAGGCCAATGATATATTATGGAGATAGTAAATTATTCCAAATGTTATGCTAGGGATGAGCTTTGAAACATTCCAGCAGAATATGCTGCTGGAATAAGGAGCAAAATGTCAGAGTGAACACACAGGTGGGGAGGTTGGATGAGATGGCTAAAGCTAAAGATTGACAACCAGAACAGATAATCTAATCCCATTTTTCAACTCTTTATACTTTATGTGCCATAGTATAGTCTCAACCTTCCCCTCTGCAACCAGTATGCAAAGCAGAGCCAAACTCCAAAGCACACTCAAACATCACTAAAGAAGCTGAAGAAAACTCAAGGTGAGGAGCAGAAATGTTTAGAAGAAACAAGAGGCCAAATTCATCCCTGGCATAAATGGGCCCAGCTCCTGTAGATTTAAATCTCCTTATGCCAGAGATAACTGTTATTCAAGAAGTACACTGCGGTTAAGAAAACAAAACCATGCAGAGAACATGTGTGTGCAGAATATATTTAGGTTACTGTCTTCTCATTGGGGTCATTATACTGGGGTTAATTTCATACGCTTCTAATTTTTCTCTTTTGGTTAGAAGCCATAGTGGTACCAATCTTCGGTGGAATACTGGTTCCTTAGACAAGCCCTTCCTTGGTGGTATGGTAATGCCCTTCCCAGGTGAGACATTTATTGTTCATTGCTTTTCCAGCTACCCAACCATCCCATCCCCCCTGGCATGAGTTACAACTCAGATCTCCTCTCTACTACAACTTTATATTGGTATAATTCCATCATTCGGGAGTGTGAAAAATCCACAACCCTGAGAAACGTAGTTATACCACCCTAACCCCCAATATAGACGGCACTATGTCAGCGGGAGAACTTGTCCCGCCAACATAGCTACCACTGCTCAGGAAGGGGATTAACTATGCCAATGGGAGAGCTCTTTCCCGGATCTAGGGCATCTTCATTAAAGCACAACTGCTGATACAGCATTTTAAGTACAGACTTGCTCTTGCTCTTAAGCCTGGTCCCACTGAAGTCTAAGACAAAACTACATTTCACATCAGTAGGACCAAGATTTGATCAACTGACAATTAATTTACCAACATGTGACTTACACCATCATTAATGACAACTTTCAGTTTAGCCCTTTATTTTTTGCAGGTGTAACAATTGCATGTTTTATGAGTACAGATATGCATGCAGAATTTAGGTGCACAAATACATAACTGAACTTCTGAAATGATAAAAAGAATTTAGTTCTTTTAATTACTGTACTTCCAGGATTCCAGAAATTTTATTGCCCTTCCTTGAATTCCCTCTGATTTCTCAATGTCTTTCTAGCTCTTAGATTCCCAGAGCTCTGTGCAGTATTCTCAGAGCAGTCGGTGGGCCTGCTTTCTATCTCACTTACACCAAATTAAATCAGGAGTAACTCCAATGGAGTTACACCAGTGCAAAACTGGTGAGAATGAGACAAGAATCAAGCTCAAGGCTATTCAAAAGTCAATGAAGTTCCTAAATAGGCCCTGAAACAGAAATCCTGATGCTGAGGTCAGATCCATTAGATCCAACACAACCTTGTTTCCAGTCATATCAATGCACTTAAAGAATGATCATTTAATGTCACCTAGAAATGTTTACTTGCAGGGACCAGATGGCTCAGTGAGTTGGTATAACAAAGCATTTCACTTCTAGGTCACGCATTCTAATCCAGGTCAGGTTGGTAATAAATGAACTTTATCACCTGATGGCTGTTTTGTATCCTGTGTGGTGGTTCCCAGCCCAGTTCCCAGGGAATAAGAATTCACTTCCCAAAATCTGCACACACAGATTGGCACTGATTGGCCCCTTTTTTGACAACCTCAGCACACTGGCAGAGGTCTAAATGGACCATGGAGACTGAATTCCTTTTTCCTTCTCCGGGTCAAGGTCACAGTGTGGGGGACGTTTGTCCTGTCATTGGCCACGCGGTACCTGCTCTGTGGGCAGAGAGGATTTCATTATTCAGGTCTGTCAATCTGACATCTTTCACCAACATGAAATCCATTTAAAAAAATAAATAGGAGAGAAATGTTTAATTGTGATTGATATAGACATGCTGTACGGTATGAACTTTCCTTACAATTGCTGATAAGGACATCGGAATTAATGTCTGTTTCCTAGTTTTCTAGCTATAAGCAATAAATGTTTGGCAAGCCAGTAAATAATAAAATTCTCATGTGGCCATCTACAGGTCATCAAGATGCTTAAGAAGTTTGCATTACTTGTACCCATATATGTCACTAAAGAATGAATATTAACCTCTTTGTGCTGTTATAGGAAAACAGTGCAGTCATTTGGGGAAAGGAAAGATTAAGTCAAAGAAACGCTATCATTAAAAGAACAATCTTTACAAATAAAAAATATTTGAAGCAAAAGTCTGACCACAAATCTCAGAAAGTAGGCTACCTTTTCCAGCTTCCATTCTATTTATTTTGTATTTTGACATCAAACACTCCCTGTAACCTAATCTCCTTGGCTTTTGATGTGGCCGTAGAGACATGACAATTAAGCACGGTTTAAAACAATAATCCTAACAGTGGGAACCAAAGGCAAATAATGTCAGGGCTCCCCATCAATGACAAGCTGTCCCCCAATGTTTGGTTGAAGTGAAATGAGTTTAAATCCAGATTTGTTCCCTTGATATCTGCTCCTTACTTACACATAGTATCATTACGTATTTACTCTGTTTTCATTCCCTGCTGTTTGTTTTTCTTCCACTGTGTAAAATATCTCAAGACGACATGATACAGAAAGACGTTTTGATCTTTCCTAGATTAGTGCCACTTTATGGAAACAGAATTATTTATTATTTGTGTCACAGTAACAATCAAAGGCCCCAGTCAGGAGAGGGAGCCTCTTGTGCTAAGCGCTTAACAAAACACATAGGAAGATATGGTCCCTCTCCTGAAGGGTTTAAAATATAGGCCTGAGTTCTTCACGCTGATCCATGAGGGCACAGAGATATGTTTGTGCAGAGTCAATTACGGAACCAGGTCCTAGTCTAAGAAACAATGATGGTGTGTTATAAACAATACAAGCAAATAGCTCAGTGATTATAATTGAAAAGTATTGATTTAAATTAAATAATATTAGCTCTCCCCATCCTCTCCTCAGCCTAACCATCATCAGCTGGTTGAATTCTTGCAGATATGAATTCTTGCAAGATGGGTGTGTTATGGTTTCAAAGGGAAAAAAAAGCTTCTAGATATAATCCAATTTTAGACCTGTTTTATGGTTGGCTTGTTTCTTTTAAAATAAAAGTTGCAAAGTAAATTTGAATGGTATCTGTGCCAGAAACCACTTTTTATTGATGTTTGTATTAACCCTTGCTAAGCAAGTTAGAAAGATGACTAACACACTTGAAATGATGCAGGAAAGCCTTGTATCTGCTACGTGTACTTGTCTAATTTGCCTTGGTGTCTTCCAAGCAAATCTGAATCATCTGTAGTTTTTTATTTACTAACATGGGCTTGGATAGTGAGACAGAGGAGAGATTGCAGGTTTAAAGAAGCAATGATGGAAAATATATGTATTTTAAAAAAAGAGACTGAGGCTACTTCAAACTGTAAACAATTATACCCAAGCCTGTTTCCACTGAAATGAGGGCCAACAACTCCCCCAGTTCAGCAGGAACAAAGACCAAGTCCTTCATCTGGTTTTAAAATTCTGCTTTATCTGGAGAGGTGCCAACCCTCTTGCCTCACCCATGGAAGTGAAGAGGACTTGCAGATGCTCAGCATATTTTGCTGTAAGGCCCTGAGAGCCTTATGTATGTTAGGATCAGCCATCTGGATTAAAAGTCCTCAAAATTGTAACCTTGTGACGGTTGGTGGCCTGGGTAAAATGTGTTGGTGCCTTAGTCCAAACCCAGCCCCACCACCTAGTACATCATCACCATTGGCACTGTGCCCCTTGGTAGCAGTCTCCAATAGGGGGACCAAATAGCAAGTGTGAAAAATCGCAACAGGGTGGGGAGTAACAGGCACCTACATAAGAAAAAGCCCTGGATATTGGGACTGTCCCTATAAAATTGAGACATCTGGTCACCCTAGTCTCCAAAGAGACCAAGACTGAACAGGCCAGAAGCTGGACTCCCCTGTCATCTCTAATGGTTCCTGCAGCCCTGGAGTGGGGTGAGGCCCAGCGGCTGCGAGCAGTGTCTCAGGGATGTTTTCTCTTTTGTTGCCTGTTCTGGGGACACAGAGAACGTCGGTACCTAGGGCTGTCAAACTCAGGTCCTGTGTTTGCTCCCATTTAAGCCAATAGCAAAACAAAACCAAAAAGCCCATTGACTATCCTTGGAGCAAGATGCTGCCCTTGTTCCGCATCAATTTCACTTTTTAAAGGATGCTTTTTTATTCTAAACCTCAAAAATTAGTTTCTTGTTAGAGACACTGATTCTGTGCCTGGTTTTAAACTGGTTTAGTGTCCATAATACATTTAGAATGTGTGAACTCCTTATGTTACCACATGCCCCTGAGAATGCTCCTGGGTGCGTAAATATTCAGAAGCTTTTTTTTTCTCTAAACCCATTTACTTTTAAAAAATATTGATAATCTAGCCACACAAATTTTAAACTAATCATTCCACTGGGCATAATCAACCCTGCAATATTCTTAGCCCTTTCTCCCCACTCCCCCCATAGACCTGATTGCATGAAACTGGGCACAATTGCTTTCCCAAAAAAGGTATTTTATTATTCTTAGCAGTATTAACCTTGAAGGAATATGAGGAAAGCATACACTTTTTACAGACAATATATAAACATGTTGTACATAATTAACAATAACTTAGTTCACTAATCCAAAAATAAGCAAAATAAAAAATTAAGAATAAAAACAGAAAATACTGCAGAATTTTTATGCTGATACAAGTACAAAATAATTTAAATCTTGACTGCCGTTGTCTACGCTGCAGTGACTGACAATATATTGCACTTTGTCAACTGTATCAGTAACCCACTGCTCTTCCCCTCATACATCCCCCCCCAAATCCTGCAGAAATTTGAGCTGGGTATAATGTACAACTGTACCATAGTAAAATGTAAAAAAGACCAAATTTTGACTCAGTAAATTAAAAATTTTTACAGTATCTCCAAACCGATTTTTTTCCCATTCGTTTATTCCCACTTCTTTACAAAGTGCACCTTACACAGACCAGAAAAAGGAGGAAAGCAGGATTTCCATGGCTGCTTGGTCCTTACTTCATTATCAAATAGTTGAATTATGTATTTAGAAAAAAATTAACGTACATCCATTTTGATGTGGGTTTGTTTTTAAGCAGAACTTTTGCAGTAAGATACAATTGGCTTGATCCAAAAAAAAAAAAAAAGAAAGAAAGAAAGAAAGAAAAGAAAAAGAAAGGAAAGAAAGAAAGAAAAAGCTTGTCACAGAATTAAGCTTACGCGGTTTACATTATCGAAACCCCTCTGCTCATTGGGGCATTTTCATCAGAAGTATAGCTAAATATGTACATCATATGTTATACTGGAGCTTGTGTTCATGAGAGTCAGCAGATCATAACAATCAATAGAATACACTTCACATTGGCAATAGCTTTGTTTTCAGTTGTTTACGTACAATATGGTTTAATAAGGGGAGACTGCTTTTTTTTTTTTAAATATAAAATGTGCTATGGGAAACAATTGTCCCCCTTAGAACGTCACCTTTCCTCACCTGATCAGCTGTTGCTGCTTCTGGGATTTGAAGACTATGTGAAGCTGAAACTGATTGTCTCTCTCTTTCTCTTGTCCAGTGATCTTAATCCACTTTCTGCCCTTCCTCACTCCCAAACGTGAAATATGCTGTACCCTGGATGCCCACAGATAGCACACACTCTGGCTTTGCATGGATGTGGTAGCCAAACTATGGTAAGTTTACCAAAGCAGCTAGTCTGTGTCTTAAGCAACAGCTGCCAACAAGACAGAACAAAATGCTTATGCCTCCAAAGTGTCTGAATTTGATTTTTGTATGCCTTGTGCTGGTTTTTGCTGTTGCTGATAGACTACTAGAAGTTAGATGGGACAGATGAATAAGACCTCCTCCTAGCCTACTCCCACCTGGCACAGGATTGTTCCCTACAGTGTATTTTTTAGTGATTTGTCCTATTTTGCTGTCTGTTTGCGGAATAACAATTTTGAAATAAAATCTTTCACGTTGAGGAAAAAAATGCAGGAATTATGTTAAAACAATCCACATGTTGGTTCTGTTACAGATCCGTTTTTGCTTTATTTTCCCCTCTCTCCCCTCCCCCTTCCATAGCAGATATTTTTGTAGGTAACATTGATGAAGAGAATCAACAGGTGGCAATTTAGCACACTTTCTTTTTCCTGTTTGGAAACCGTTTCTTCTAGCAGGGTTGACTCCCCACCCCCACCCACCCCCCCAAAAAAAGGCACAAAATCATGCAAGTCAGAAGGTTTGAGGCTCTTTGTGGAAAACAAGAGCAAAATAAATAATGACTTTCTGTGTCTGATTTCCTTTTAAAAATTAAGTTTTTGATCAAGTTGTCCTTGTTACCCACCCTTTCTCCCCCAAACAAAGTCCACTCTAGGAATCCAGTATGGGTGGCTACCAGCCAGCTTGCTCCATCTTTGGAGGCTGCTATCTCTTTACAATATTCACAGTAATAACAGAGAGAGAAAGGAGAGCTAGTTCCACATCCTTCTGCTGCTGCTTCTGCCACCTTTGCTTTCTGCTGGGCCAGCAGGTATCAAACAAGTGAGTTCTTTGTTTTCCTTATATCTGAGGGGGCAAAGTGCGTAACAGGCACCAACTTCTGCAGAAGACCCATCATTGCAAGGTTTTAGTCCAACACTAAGAGTTCAACCGCATTGGAGCAAGATCCCCTTTTTCCTTCCCTATGTTCTCCTCTTGGCAGAATCTTTCCTTACTTGGAGTCATCTTAGACAAAGCCCCAGGTTCTTAATCTCTTTGTAGGTCTCTTGATATTCAGGTTCTATCCCATGGCTGTAACCATGCTAGATGGATGTGGATGTCCAAATGAGATGCTGGAAGATGGATGAATGGGAGTAGGTGTTGGTAGGATGTGTCCAGCGTGGCTAAAAGGTGGCAAATGCCCCATCGGTGCCATATGACTGGCGAGGGCAGCGGCGCTGAATGGAGAGGATTTCTCCTGCATGCACTTGGATAGTTCCTCAAAACACTCAGAGCCTTTCTTGCTTTTCTTTGATTTGTTGGACATTTTCCTATTCCTGGTCTGAATTCCTTCCTTTTTCATGGTCAGTGGCCTGTTCACCTGCAAGAAATGAGAAAATCAGGCTCATGCAGACAAAATGACCTTATTGTGCAAAAATGAAAATATTTGGACAGCCCTCGTGTTTTCCTGGACACAGAACATTTTCTGGCCCCTCCCCAAAAAAGCAACGGTCTTTCTCTCTGCAGATCTTGTTTATATTGATTTGTTTAGTGAAACCACACACAAAAATTCAGACATGAAAAACAAGTTGGACTGAATTTGGCAGCTTATGGCCATCCTTCCCTTATGCTTTACCCTTTGTCCCCCATTCATTTCCTAATAGAAGAGATCAAACAAGGCAGCATACACTGACCCAAAATCACTTCTGAAACGGGAGTGGTCTCTTACTAGTAAGGCTTCAACCTCAGTTACTTACATTTTAAATAATGTTCTAATCTGTCAAATGATTCCTGCTCAAAATTGATTTCCTTTTCTTTTTAACAACCTTTACTATAATAAAAAAAAAACCTTTACAATTCTGCGCAGAGACATCCCCCCTGGGATTAACCTTTGCACAGAATCCATTTCAGATGGCCTCTGCATTGCTGGAGAGAGAAAGCACACACTACATGCTTAGTTAAAACTAGTGTTGTAACTCTATTTTGCCTGATTTGCCCAAGCTTTAGAAGCCAAGCTAATACATTGTAATGTCAGTGAACTTAGCATCACTATGCCAACAAAGAATGGCTCTGAGCCCCCAGGGGAACCTGGGAGGGGGAAAAAACCCTGAAACCAATAAAAGACCAATGCACGCCATGCAGCTAAGGCATCAATCCCAGCTAAGCAAGCAGAGACACACAAGACAAGCAAATACTCACATTGTGCAATTTATAGTAAAGTCCACAGGCATTACAAACTGGGTCTCCGTTTGCATTACGCCGCCATAAGGTGGTGGTGGTTGTCTGGCAGTTGGCACAACAGGTCCCTGCTCTCCTAGCTGCTGACTAACCAAAAGAAAGGGAAAATTAGTAAAAGTATACTGGGGCAAGCACATTTTAAAGGTCAATTTAGGCCCAATATGAAGGATTTCTAACTAATCCCAAATCTGTTCACAAAACAGAAAGATCAGAGAAATGTTGCTTTGAATTTTTTGTTTTGTTTTTTGTTTTTGTTCAGGTTTTGTTTGTTTGAATTTAAATAGTCCCCCAGGTAAGGGCCACCCAAATATTGTGACATTGGGCTAGTGCATGAAAACCAAACAGTGAAACTGAATAGTCTATTTTTTCATTGTCCAAGACAAAAGTCGTCATGCAAATCCTAAACAGCACTAATAATGGAGGGGGAGGGGGAAATAAATTTGTTTTTTTTAAAGCTTTCACTTGTAATGCTCCAAATAAGTTCAAGATAAATTTTTAAAATATTCTTATCAATTTGTTAAGCACCAACACATGCTATGCAAGAAACTGGGACTTTTAAAGGTGACCAGCAAGAAAAACCAGCCGCATTACTTAGATCAGTGCAGTATTTATCATAGCCATCACTGAAATTTCAGTTTTCATTTGCACGTGAAAGGGAGAAAACAGAACCAGCTCCAACTTTCATTAAACATTTAGCAAACCAAATCTCATGCCTAGCAGCAATGATTCTGCTGACCCTGCTACTGCCTCTATCCCTATTCACTTCCTAGGCTGATAAGCCCCCAAAATATCTTCTTAAAATCTGATGCTTTTTTAATCATATTGCTCTGCTGAACTTTTCAGAGATGGGGAACCTTTCACTCTCCCAAAATGAGAACAGCAATATAGGTCAAATGTAACTGCATGCAAAAGTCCCATTGATTTCAGTATAGGTGCTTGAGTGAGAGAGACCCTACAATAACACATCCAGGGACAAAGGGGCCATTTCTGAAAATGTTAGGAATAGACAAAATGTGCCCTGTGTTTTAGGGAGATACTTATTAGGAAGGTTCAAAGTTGCTCTAGGAAATGTTTATAATACACTCCATTTTCTACAACCCAGTAAATTCTGAGTACTACAGATTTATTTTCATAAGTATTTATAATTCATCTACATGGTGCTAATTTCCTGGGACACCTGCTCCCTGAGGATTTTTTCAGTTGGCCACAAAAATCCTAGGGACAAACTACTGCCTATCTCTCTCTGCCGCCCTCCCCCCCACCCCCCCATGCTCCTCTAAAGGCATTGGGCTTCTGGGGGAACCTACAACATAACACCCTATAGCACTGGGTTTCTCTGCGGCCAGGGTTTTATGCAACTCATAATGCATTTTCCTCTGCCCATCTACTCTGCTGGAGAGTTGACCAAATATCAAACCATAGATTGGTCCTGCTCTGAAGATTACGGGCCTGATCTTGCTCTCACTGGTGTAAATCAGGAGTAACTCTACTGAAGAGAGCGGAGTATTCAGTAGTGTTAGACTAGAATCAGGCCCGGGGGGTTTATATATTTCAGTCCCCTGCTAGCCTGCAAGAACAAAGCCAAAGGCCAGAGCTGAGGCAGGGTGGACCCCCTATGCATGCACACAAAAGCAAACCAAAACACAACTAACTTTAGGCCTTCGAGCCTTGACAATGTCATTTTGATATGCAACAGAAAGCTGATATTAATAAACTCCGAAATGAAGAGAGTCTTCTTCCATCCCCAGCAAATGAGTGAACCACAGGGAGGGGAGAAGGGGGGGTATATATATGTAATATTTATATAAAAAAATTAAAATAAAGACACCGCTTAAAAAACTTAGCTCCCCAAAACGCCTTTCAGCAAGCTAAGTAAGGCAATTTCCCAACACACTAGAAGGTGGAGAGCTGTGTTTGCATATTTGAAATGGGTATGCTGCTTAACTCTGTGGCCTGTCCCATTCAGTCTGGCAAGTACTTCAGATAATGTTACACTGTTGTCTTAACATTTTTCTATGTGTGTCAGTCACTTTAGAAGGAAAGCAAGTCATTAAGAAGCTTGCATAGTTGAAATTCTGACTCACTACAGAAATCCTCTGTATTCATCCCAGCATTAGATCATGAAGGCAAACTCTCCCTCCCTCCTCCCAGGCCAGTAAAATGTCCCCAAAATGGCCAAGAGATTTAGGGACTATAAATCACATGGCTCCAAAATATGTATTTATTATTCTTAGCATTTTTACACATTATTTGTGGAGTAGAGTGTATTAGAAATTTCAAAACAGCAAGCATGACTGGCATGCCTTGCCTATAGAAACTCTCTAAAGCTTTTAGAATCAGGAAACAGATACACAAAGTTTCCTTATCTTTACCGTACAGATATCCGGATAGGAAACTACTACCAGGAGCTTAGAAAGGACATTTTTTTTAATAACTCAAATGAAAATACAAAGTATAGGTGACTCAATGGAAAAATAATAGGTTTTTAAAAAAAAAACACATTAGGGGATTGTCTGAGGAGGGAACCAATATTAACATTGTCATGGAATAGAAGAGTGAAAATTACTTCATGGCCTTTATACAAATAATTATTAAGTAGGGAGCAGTGAATTTGACTCATCTGGGTTTTTTGTTTTGTTTTTTGGGTTGGAATTTTTTTTTTTAGTACATGTCAAAGTGCAGTTATGCTTGTAACCCTTTCGATACCAGTACACGTCTGAACTGCCCCAACCGGCCAAGTAAATGAGAAATTAAATTAAAGCTGTCATCTACGGCTAAAAATATGTGTTCATAAGGAGAAAGACAGATACACATTGTGCCACGTATTTTCCAACAGGAAAAGAGTGTAGGAATATAAACGAGGTTGCTAGCCTGCTTACATTCTATACCTTGGCATGTAACTGCTATGGGTGGAGTCCCTGCAATCTATCCTTAGGCAATGCTGTGACCTCTGAGTGACATGAATCTCATGTACAGTACAACATCTAGAATCCATATGGGGTCTGAAGCACAGGAGATGAGACACACCATAAGTGGGTCTGTGTGTGGTCCCTTTGTATAATTTATCCCCAAAACCAGTGGAGACAGACACCTACCAGTCTTCGTTTAGGTTTAATGAGTGGTCGATTTTGACCGTTCATTTTGTGGTAGAGCCCGCAGGCGTTACAGAGGTAATGACCAGTGCCGTCTCTTCTCCAGAGAGGGGTGGCAGTAGCTCCACAGTTCACACACTCTCTGCCTTCTAAATGGAAACACGAAGAAACCGGATTTCTTTCTTTAAAAACAAATTCACAAAAGCTTTTTGCATTGTCCTTTAGGCATTTTCCATAAGTCAAAACAGTGCATTATTCAAGCATAATCAGACAGCATTGATTACATTTACATTGATTTATGTGGCAAGGCTCTTCTTAGTGTCTCTAATACACACTAACACTTTATATTGTGATAAAAAAAAAAGTTGCGCTCTCTGCAAGGTGAGAAAGAGGGACACCCTTGTTGTGTCAAATGGAACTTGTGTCAAGCCTACCATCTTTGCTACTTTGAGCACCCATGCCTGTAGGGTGGATTTCTACAGGTGCCAGGTGCTCTTTTCTCTTTGGGCGGGGATACTTTTGGATTTTCCTGCAGGTGACCCACACGTACTCAGCCGCCAAAACCAGCTGGCAGCTGGAGTGAGGGGGCGACATATTTTAGCCACATCACATTTGGGCAGCAGGGCCACCTTGTCTCCACCGACCTATGGCCTGAGGTACTGGGGATTGCCAAAGTTGTGCCAGGTCGCCTGCTGCATCTCTTAAGACCTGTGTGGAGGGGCTGACATTGAATCTCATCAATGTCTATGCCTTGACACTGGGCTTGGCACCAGTCTGCTTTTTTCAGCAGGTGTCCACCTTTCTCAGCTCTTTGAATCCTCATATGTGCCTGATCCTGGGTGGCAATTTTAATACAAAACAACAAGAGTTCCCTTACCATGTAACGTGCACCATTCCCTGCCACATATATCTGTTGTACCTCTCTGGCTAGATCACATTATCCTCTCTCTCACACACACACACACACACCAATCCCAACCCCAACCCAAAATTTTGAAGAAAAAGGGTTATCTGGAACTGAGTCTGGGCCAAAAGACTCTGTGGTCACTCTTTGCTGCCCATGCTGCAGTATACTAAAACAAAGCTGGGCAGCTTGGAAGTGAATACAGAATCTAAATGGTTCAATGGTTAATTTTATTTTAATTTAGTAAAACTGGTTGAAATGCAGCACTTGAAAAAAGTTGTATTGAAGCAGGCGCTCTGGAACTTACAGAGAAAGCTTTTTTTCTGTACTTTCCTTTTTAACAGTACCATTCTGATTTGGTGGGGACATTTATCTTATTCCTACTCTTTCCTGGTTTGTTTTAATTCTTCCATTTTTGGTGAGTGGCCCAACAAGAATAAAACAAATCCAATAAAGATATTAGCTCATCCACCTTGTGTTTCCAACTAGCTCATGGCATGTAACCCCTTAGATATCTGCCTTTTTTTGCCTCAGAAAACTATTTGCTAAAAGTTCACTGTCTCTGATGGTTTGAGGGCAGGTCTGCTTAATATAGGAAATTCTCTTAATATAGCTTATGCAAATTGTACAGTATTTAACTGAAGAGGAAATTCTGTTTGCTAATAACTGGAGCAGGCCTTATCGAGTTCAGCGGGGCTTGCCTCTCCTTCAATCTAGGGAGTGGGTGGCTTTTAAACAACACAGTCTGCAGTGAAAAATGAGGGGAGCTCTGTGGAGCCGCGTTGCTAGCTTTTGTCCCTCCTAGGGCAGGAAGCTGCAGGAGTCGTTGTGTCGTGAGTCTTACTTTTCCTACAAAAACAGTGAGTGGTCACGAACTTTCCCCAGTTCCATGCGCAGGGGGCTCCCATAAAAACAAAACAAGAAACTCAAAATCCTTCACTTCCCCTATCTAATAAAACCCTCGGCAGCTAAGGGACAAAAAAGGCCATTAGGGATCCCTTTCTCTGCAGTGACTCTGGGAGCTGTTTCTAAAAGCAGTCGTTTTAATTGTATTGCAATTTTCTTTCACGGGTTAAAAAGAAAAAAACAGCAACCGCCTTTCACATACTGAAAGAAAAAAAAGACTTTAAAGGGACGATTTGAAATAGAGCTGATGTCGTAAAATATCGGATATTTTTGTTGCAAAATTTGTAGAAGAGATCACACATTTCTTAATTCCTAGCCACTTCAAAAATAGAAAAGTAGACGTGTGTGCATACATTTTATTTTTTTAAAGGTAGCTTTAAATCGCTATCCCAAATAGACACCATTTTATTTTCTTCCCCCGTTGAGGATATTAAACTGGGAAGATGATTTGGAGGAATGGAACAACATACAATGTTCTTAATTAATTTGTCTAGCGATTCAATTGGGAAGACTTCAAAGTGAGATCAAAACTTGAGCTATCACTGAATTAGCTGGTTTCCGAGGACATTTTTAGGGAAAACTGTTTGGACTGAAGAGGTTATTATTAGGGGAGTGATCTGCGATTCGTTTTTAGCAAACAGGGAAGTCTCTGGTGCAGAGGACAGGCACGTGAGATCGTATTTTCTAGTTTTTATTGAGTTGGTTTAAGTTAGTATTTACTAGGTATCTTTGGTCCTCAGCACTGGCATGTAAACTATTGAACTTTTGCTGCTTGTGTGATCTGAAAGAAATCAATCCCTCTTCAGTTTTAAGCAACTGGTTTTGTGAGTTTCACTTGTGAATGTGCATTCAGTGTCAAAAGCGCGATTGCCCTTTTCTCGTATTAATAAAGGTGCAATTTATTACAAGGAAGCAGAAATAGCCGGCTAAAAATTCTCCTCCTGGAGTCAACGGGAGTTTTACTTAAATAAAAAGAGCAGGGTCTGGCCCAGAATTTCGAGTAACTGTGACCAGTCAGTGCCTTTCTTTTTCTGGATGAGAGATTTTGCAGTATAAATCCTTATTTGCATAATTTAGATCTGCCGATTTTTTTTTCCTTTCCAGATTAGTGTGTCCCTTAGGCCCTGCCATGAGACTGGTGCACAGCAGAGCCAAGTGACAAGAACTCGCAGGGAGGCTGCTTGCCCTAGCAGCAATGAACAACAGAAAAGCTAGCTGTAAGCCCCATTTTTCAGAACGGCCCTAATACCAGCGCGTGTTTAAAAATCCAGGTGAATGAGATTAAGTCGTATTTCCATGACAACAGCATCAAGCCACCCTAGCCTCCTCTCCAGAGGGCATGCGAAAAGCTGGCCTGGTTGATTTCCAAACTCCAGTACGTTACACAGAAACACACGTACCCGCAAGCGGACCTGCACCCTCACACACCAGCCAACCCCCCGCACAAACACGGTGCTGGCGCGGCGAAGAGATCAAGGAGTTGGGGCTTACCTGAGCAGGATCTCGCTTTGCTCCTCTGCTTGGGGGTGAAGCTGGAGGCTGGCCCCCCTAGGAAACTGCCCGGGTGGAAGAGGCTGCTGCTGTACTCGTGAGCAGCCGGCACGTAGGAGGGATAGGTGGGGATGGGGTGGTGGGTGGAGGGCTGGGCCCCCATGGAGGTTAAGCTGGTCCTCAGCGGGCTGGCGCTCTCCATCTTCATCCCCTCCGACAAAGAGACTTGGTACTTGATGGTCTCCTTCTCTTCCTGCCTGGCCCCGGCCGAGGAGGAGGAGGGCGAGGCCGCGCTGGTGGAGTTGGGGTCCGGGGACACCTCCTTGGGAGGGGTGGGCGGGAAGCCGAAAAGGTGGGAGCCGGAGTGAGAGGCCGGGGTGAGCGAGGAGACAGAAGCCGTGTTGGCGGTGCTGCTGCCCGGGTACACGGAGATGGCCCCGGGGGCTCCCGCGGCGGAAGGGTGCAGGGGGCCTTTGGTGAAAGGATTCACCGTCCAGGGGTTGTGGTGATGGGCTGCCGAGAGCGCAGCTTTGCCGCCGTCCAGCCAGGGGATCCCGGGGCTGTGGAGCAGGTGGGGCCGGCACATTTGGCTCCCGGTCAGGCGGGCTGCGGGGGAGAGGGCAGGGTTCACCATCGCACGACGCGGCACGCGTGCACCGAGCAGCCCCAGCCCGGCGGCCAGATCCGCGTCTCGCCCCAGCTGGGGTTACTCCTCCGCGGGACGCGCTCGGAGCAAGAGCCAGCGCCCCCAGGCCACGCCTGGGGACGCCCAGAAGCTAAAGCCGAGGGCCGCCGCGCCCAGGGGCGAGCGGGGACCGGCTCCACTCCCCCGCCAGCCTCGCCTCTCCCCAGCCCGCGCGCCGTGCAACACTGGCGAGGGCCGAAAGGCGCCCGCGCAACTCGCTCCTCGCAGCGAGCCAGGAGAGGGGCGAGAGACCAAAGCGCAGGGCCAGGTGGCACCGAAGAGAACAAGCCCCCCCGTGCTCCACGGGCTTGGGTAGCGCTTTCTCAGCTGCTGCTAATACCCGCCCCCCCTCCAAAATAAAACCTGCTAGGGATTTGGATGGGTTTTACTGCACATCCGGGAAGTGGCCGTGTCTCGGAACTGGGAAGTTTCTTTCGTCTGTGTGCGCGCACCCACCCACTCAGTCTATTTCCCCTTCCTCCCCCCCACCGCCCACCCCATAACGGGGTTAGTTCTAGGGTTAGAGTCCACCCGCCTTCCCTTTCGCTCCTGTCTCCTTGGCTGTCCCTTTCCAGGGATCCTGAAGGCGCTCCCGTCCCGCACAACCCCACGGGGGACCCGGGGAGAAAGGGAAAAAAAGGGGGGGAACCGGTGGAGATTTACCGTGAGCTTGGCTGTAGGACACCCTGGCCCTGGCATGGGCAGAGTTGGCATAGTAAGGGTTGCCCTGGGAGTCCAGGTGATTGAAGAAGACATCGACTTCATCCGGAGGCAGGAGCTGCGCCGGTTCCATGTAGTTATGCGCCAGTCCCGGGTGGTGGGTCTCCGGGTGCTGGCCGTTCAGCACGGCGTGGTGAGCCATCCAACGAGGCTGGTCGGTGGCAACTTCCATTCCGGCGCTGGATCCCCCACCCCGCCCACCCCCCCACCCAACAAGGATCGGCGATGGGTATGTGTTAACAAAGTAGTAACACAAACGGCAGGTGGCTCGGGTTTATCTCAGAAAGGGGGGGAGAGTAAACGTGTCCCTCTCTTAACAGGAAAGCTGGGGACAGAGGCTCCAGCAGGACGTCTGGGACACGCACACCACCTGTAAGAAGAAAGGCACGGTTAGTCCTTACATGGCTATTAAAGGGAGGCACGTGAGTCACCGCACTTTCCACCTTGTCTGATCTAATTCTGCAACTCCCAACCTTGAGATGAATGGAGGGAGTCCCCCTTGGTGACTTTCCCCCTTCCCCAAAAAAGAGTCTTATTTTGTCTTCCTTCGCCCCCAAAAGTTCTTACCCTGGGTTCCTCTTTCTCTGCCTCCACAAAATAAACAGCATCTGTTTTCAAAACCTTCTAAAAAAGGTTTCCTCTTTTCTACAAGCGTCAGAAAGAGATTTTTCCCAGCTGCCTTGAGAAGGGGGAAAAAAAAGTAAAAACGGCAGGTCTAATCTAACCTACTAATAATACCAGAGGCAAACGAGGAAAAAGAAAAGTGAAAGGAATGTTCAGAGGTGAAAAAGGCAGCAGCTCAGAAGCAATTTCCCTGCAGAATAAGCCCAACTTTTTCCCCCCCTAACATACTTACACAAAGTTTCTCCAAGTGGAGTGAATCTGATTCCAAATGTTTGCAGAGTTTCTTCCTGGGGTTGTAAGTTTAGGGGGTGGGAGAGTGGGTGGTGATGGATGGTTGTTTGGAGGACGTGAATGCAGAAAAGAGTGAGTGAGAGAGAGAAGGAAGAGGAGGATTGGACGGAGGTTCTCACTCAGAGGGCAAGCTCCACTTATTCTGGCCTTTTTTGTAACATCCCCAAAGCATCCTATGTCAGCCCTGGCGCCAGCTGGACTCAGTTCAGTAGACATGAACTAGGGGCGACGCGCAGGGCTAAGAACCACCGCCCAGCCAATCAGCGCCTTAGCTCCCAGCCTCGCGCTGCCATTGGCCCCAGAAATCCACATTCCCCTCATTTACTCCAAACATCTTAAAAGAGCTGAACCCGCCAAAGACAGAGAAGAGCCCCCCCGCCCACCTTCCACTATCCCCGCTGCCACTCTGCCTCCTCCCCGCCCAGAATCCAGGTCCGCTTGTCGTGCGGAGATGGTGTTTGTTGGTGGCTACTGTTAAATACGCCCCAGAAGAAGGCTACGAACACAACATTCTTCCACCAGTTTGGGGCAAATCAATACGTGCATCAAAGGAGTGAAAGGGGGAAACCTTAGTGCACCAGGAGGCTCGCCCCAGAAATAAACCCGGGCAGCAGCCTGTGAGAAGACACACACAAACTCGTTTTTACTGACACGGAGTTGCTAATTGCCTCACAAATCTGTCTTAAAAAAAATAAGGCAACATTTTGTTCGTTTACATGATTTGGGTGTGAGCCTCAATCGGGAGGTGAAATGTTAGCTACACTCCAAAGAAAGATCCGGATCGACCAGGTTAGGCAAAATCTCCCACGGAAATGACTGGGATTTCTGTGTGAGTAAGGACGGTGGCACCCGGTGCTAAAATAATTTATAGTGAGGTATTTTATAAGAACATTTTGTTTCCTTTCCTAAACATTGAAGCGTGATGCCTTTACCCCAGTGAACTCCGGCGGTTTGCTCAGAACGAATGCAAGATTATTTGCGCCAGTGTCATTAAAACAGGAATCATTTCTCATTTCACCACGATTCTAGTTTTAGCGAAGCACTCCTTTAAATTTTTAGTTAACCACGGATTCTGGACTTTAGCAGATGTCAGATTTGTCCTAGATTGTTACCGTCAGGTTAGTTCGAAAGAACTGTTTGAATCGGCAAAAAATAAACCCGCACGCATATGTTTGGAAACCAGCTAGGCTTGAAGAGTAAAACAGAAGGATTCGGACCCTAAAAGCCGTTTGATTACATTTTGTGTATAGCTAGTCGTTGGTTTTACATTTGCGGGCCCGATCCTGCCGGTCTCCGCCGCTCTCTGGCTACTTGCAATTCTCTTTCGGGGGACCCTTCCCCAGGCTCTCTAAGTAATGCGGGACCTGGGTTTGCTGACTTGAGTGTGAATTTTTTGGGCTGCGTGAGGAAAGCGTGTTCAGGCCCAGAGCGACATGAGAGCGTTACAAGCCTAAGAAAACTCCAAATACTGAGGGAAAAACGCTTGTTCCTGTAAATATATGTTTGTACTAGCACAACAAATAGACTGAAGTGTAGCGGGCCAATCCTGGCCCTCGGAGCCCGACTGTGGTATTTCATCCTGAACCTTATTTAAACTCATTTTTATAAACCATCTCTTTGTTTGGGGGGTGGGGGGACTGACGTATTTCTGTCCGTTTGAAGCAGCCGATGCTTTCAACCCGCCTGTTACAGGGTGGATGAGAAGTACAGTCCCAATCAACAGGCCATTTATGCAGCGAGCTAATTAATTTATCACACAGTTTGAAAGTCCCACTTTTAACTGCCTCTGTACTGAGAAAAACTTCTCCAGGGGAGGGGAAAAGAAAAGAGATGAGGCAAAGAATGACAGGGCAATGGGAAAATAGTATTAAGAGTAAATCGTGTGCCCAGGTCCCCACCTACCCCTAACATATTTATATTAAAAAAGAACTAACTGACTGATAGGCTTTGGTTTGTTGTTTTTAAAGCTGTTTTCATTTTATTATAAATCCTTTTATCTCTTAGATGCAGGAAAATAATTGTTTACATTAATAGATTTCAAAGGTGGAATCAAAGCAAGAAAAAGGCCTCTCTCTCTCTCTCTCCCATCCACCTCAGAAATGAATACAATGTTGGGCTAGAAAGGTGTATTAGGAGGAGCCGGTGGCACTGTTCCTAGCTTGGCCCCAAATCTTGTAACATCCCTTACTTTATGAATAAATGTGATACTTACTATTCCTTCTGCTAATTCATTGGAAGATAGTGGTTAGCTTGGGGGACAGGGTGTGTGTGGCTCTGGTTATATCATCCTGGGTGGTGTACATCTCCCCACCACTCCACACGCATGCACTTTAGGGCAAGATTTGGGTGTTTGTGGGACAGGGGGTTTATGATCAGCTATTATCATCCTGGGCTGGGGAAGCCCCCACTGTAGCAGGCCAGAGGTGCTTGTTGGGGATGGTGGTGGTGTGTTGTGAGCAGGGCGCAATATGCCCGGTAGGGAGCAGATCCTCTCTACTGTAAGGCAGGACCGAGGTAGGTGTGTTGGGATGGGGTTATAATCAAGTTGCATTGTCCTGGGTGTACATCCCCTCCCCCAAGAGCAGGATCGCATGTTTGATTAGATCAAATTATCTAATCCCACCGCAGAGAGGGGGAGGGGTTTCGGTCAGGATTGCGGTGGGGGGTGATCTGGTTATATAATCCCACTACACCCACCCACTGTGTGCAGGGCAGGATAGTGTCTTGGAGCGGTTCAGGTTTTATAATCACACAGGCAGCGCAGGGCAGGGTGGGTGTGCGGGGAGCGAGGGGACCAGGGTATATGCGAGGCCCCCCCGCCCCCCCAGCGGGCAGCGCAGGTCTGGGTGCGAGGGAGGGGCCCGGCCCCGGGGCCTGGGGCGGAGGATTGACAGTCGGTAATTGGGTAATAGGAGGCTGCTTCTCCCCAGCCAGGCGGCCCCAGTCACCCAGACGCCGGGGCTCTGACGTCACCCGCCGCTGCCAAATTCGCCAGGAAATGAACTTTTTAATAATAATAACACGGGCAGCCAGCCCCCTTCCCGCACCCGGGGCGCCGGGCCTGGGGTCCCGCCCGGCACCCCCCGTCCCCGCCCTGCCGCGCTCCCCTCTCGCCCCCGACAAAACCAGTCCAGATTCTCCAGGCGGGGGGGGCAGACACAGAACAGCCGCCCCCCCTTTGTGCCATCTTCACGCGCACACCCCGCCCGCAGCGCCCGAGCCGCGCCGGCTGCAGGCGGGGCCGGGCTGCGGGGCCCGGGGGGGATCTCCGGGGCTCGGCTTTTCCCTGCCCCCGCCGGCTTTCCTCTCCCCTCTCGGGAAACCAACGCGAGCCGCCGCCGGACCCCGCCACCGAGCGCCGCGCCCGCCCCGGCTGGCGGTGTCCCGTGGGCAGGCGGCGACGGGGAGGTGGGTGCGCCGCGCCGCGCCGCGGGGCCGGGATCTATCCCCGCCGCGGCCGGCCCCGACCGGAGAGGGGGGAGCCCTGCACGCCCCAAGCCCCCGCCGGATGGGAGGCCAGCGCGGGCAGCCGCAGCAAGCCGGGCCGGGCCGGGC